>PVJX010035499.1:0-18204 GCA_004027295.1 Dolichotis patagonum | reverse complement strand
TCTTAGCTTGCTTTGCCTTGTTTAAGTTCAACACACATTAAGATATGGAGAGCTGTTTTGAGAAGAATGAGAGACACTATGACAGCCATTCTTGGCTTCTCTAATGTCTGGTCTTGAAGACTTGAAATGCCCTCCTCATCCTGCTCAGATCAATTCCATACAAGGTTGTTTCATGTGAATTCCCTGTATGTGACAATATAGACAACTATTTGGACCAAAACAAGAGTCAATATGATAGAGAGTGAATATCTCTGATTGTCTAGTTTTGAAATTTATGTCTCTTACATTGCTTTCTTGTGATCTGCTTTGTTCTGTTTTATTGTGTTTAATTTTACCCTTTTGATATAATTGCATGTATATTTGCATGGGTAAGATGGATGACTATATTACTGTTTTTGTCAGATTGTGGAGCAGAACTGTTGACAGTCTCACTGTTTGAATGTCTACTTTACATGTATTAACTTTGTAAATTGAACAAGAAGTCAGTATGTAATTTGTCAAGCAATAATTTTTTTAGGTTTTTTTGTTGTTGTTCTTTTCCTTTTTTCCTTGGAATACTGTATTGTTGCTACCTTTTATTCTGTTTTGTTTTATTTTGTTTTTCTCTTTAAATAAAATTATAAAAAAAAATAAAAAAATTAAAAAAATGGTTCACAGACATCAAGGCAGAAAACTTTCCTGGTAGAGAAAAAGAATTTGACATACAAATAAGTGAGAACTCAAATTAGTTTTGATAAAAAAAAATCTACAACCAGACATATCATAGTCAAGATTCTAGAAATTCAACACAAGAGTAGAATCTTAAAAAGCTGTTAGGGAAAAAAAATAAATTACCTATAAAGGAATGCCCTCCACAATCACATTTGACCTCTCAGTACAAACACTCAA
This sequence comes from Dolichotis patagonum, assembly GCA_004027295.1. Classification (NCBI taxonomy): domain Eukaryota; kingdom Metazoa; phylum Chordata; class Mammalia; order Rodentia; family Caviidae; genus Dolichotis; species Dolichotis patagonum. The sequence goes on along the minus strand of PVJX010035499.1, from coordinate 17,316 downwards.
GTCAAGGAGAGCTTGGAGTGAAATATTTCAAGTTCTAAAGGAAAACAACCTTCAAACCAGATTGATGTATCCCACAAAATTTCTTTTAAAACTGATGAAGAAATAAGATACTTCCATGACAAAGAACATCTGAGGAAATTTATGACCATCATATCAACACTCCAAAATGTTTTAAAGGACATTCTAGAAATAGATAACAAGGACTACAACCCCATGAGCCCCAGCAGGAGGAATCCACCAGGCAAGGTAAGCAGTTAAACCGGGGGCGGGGGGCAACAACAGGAAAATAACATGACAGGATAAGTCAAAGCATATCAGTGATAACGATCAATGTTACTGGTCTCAATTCACCAATCAAAAGACACAGACTGACAGAACAGATCAAGAGGCAAGACCCAACAATATGCTGCATATAAGAAACACATTTTATTAAAAAAGAAATTCATAGACTGAGAGTCAAAGGATGGAAAACAATACTCCATGCGACAGGAACCCAGAAAAAAGCATGGGTAGCTATTCTACTTGCAGACAAAATGAATTTCAAGATAAGACAAAGATAGATAAAGAAGGTGATTATATCCTTGTAAAGGGAACAATCAAGAGGGCAAGATAACAATCATAAATATATACACAACAAGTACCAGTGAGCCCAACAATATAAAACAATTACTAGAGGGCCCAGGCCACCATGGTGCCCACATCAGGCCTGGGTCACCCATGCTGCTGCTTGTCACCACTGCCACCACTACTGAGGGATCCCAGGAGGTGGGCTGCAGCATCACAGGATCTCCACTGTTCACACAACTGAAGACAACTATGGGCCAAATACACACACACACACACCCCGTTTCAGAAAAGTTAAAAGTCATGGACCACAGCTTTTTCCTGGAAATCTACATCTTGGACCATTCCCTTAAAAACAAAGAAGAGCCCTCACAAAACATACTTGATGCAAAGCATACTAAAATGCAAAGTCCTCTACTTAGTAGTTGTGGCATCTATCGAGGCTCTAAGGAAATGTGGAGATGGGATCATAGCAGAGAATAGACACATAAATGCAGCCACCTACCTATCCTGATTTTAACACTGGGTGTCAGGGCTTTTGTCCCAGAGATGAAGAAAATGATGGAGACATTCTCTTTGCTAATCTGATAGAAAAACCAATTTGTCAAGTCAGCTAGAAACAAGCTCTCCCTGCTAATAAGTACCATGCACAGGCTGCTGAGGGGACACTCAGATGCCAGCCTTTTCCCATGAGTCAGCACCATTTGCAGACTGCTGGGGAAGAGAACAAGAAGTCACCAAGAAGCAAGTCCTTCCTGCAAATCAGTGCCATGCATAGTCCACAAGTAGAGAACCAGATGCCAGCCCCTTCCAGCATGAGGGCTGGGAAACAAGGAGAGCCAACACCACTACCACCACCACCCCATCCCTGCTATAAGCAACTGGCTGATCCAGAGAACACAGGCTGTGATGATGGCTATTGAGGTAAAATACAATTCAATGCTTATAGTGTTTAGTGTTTCATTGACTTTGCAGGTCTAAAGCAGGTACTCTGATCATCTATTCAAAGGATAACACATGCAAGGTAGCATGTATGAGGGGTCTCCTTCTGAAGGTGGTAGCCATTGTTCCTTATTCTATCTTGTTTTGAAGTCCCTTATCATTTTCATTGTTTTGTTGGGTTGGGTTTTATTCTGTTTTGTCTTGTTTGATTTTATTATATCTGATGGCAGAGGCAGCTATTTCAAAGATAACAAGATACATTATGGTAGCCATTTTGGATTTACTATTATCTTGTTTTGAAGTCCTTTTTTGCATTGTTTTGTTTTATTGGTTCTGTTCTGTCCTGTTTTGTTTGATTTTTACTATGTCTAAATGTATCTGCAGCTACTGTGAAGACAACAAGAAGCATTATGGTAACCACTGTTGATTTCCTATTCTTTTGAAGTCCTGTGTCACTTATACTGGTTTGTTTTGATTGGCTTTATTCTGTTTTATTTTGCTTGGTTTTAGTCTCTTTAAAATAAAAATTAGAGATGGTGGATCAGTAAACAGCAAAACAGGGAGCCTCTCTGGGAGAAACAGGTCAGATGCCAGAATAAAGTATCCTGGAGAAGACCAGATGGAGGGAGATGAATCTTCTTGACCCAGGAAGAAACTAAAGAGAAGGGAGCTGGTCAGACTCACAGTTGCAGCACCCTTGCCAAAGCCACTTGAACTTGTGGTTGCAACATTCTCACTGCTGGAGCCGCAGTTGCGCAGAAGGTGGGGATTGGCGAGCTCAACAGAGAACGGAGCTGTCACAGAGTGCTCGGAATTTGACCCTGCCCCTGGAAAGGGGTGACCAACTGGACAACATACTGGTATTGGGCAGGACGAACCTGAACAAGGAACAGCAGTGACTTTAGTTGTTTGCTCCCTGCCCAGAGCAGATTGGTGGGATCTGCTTGGGCTGGGTCACACCCCTGGCCAGGACCCAATAGCCAGGGACAAAATTGTAGCCAAAGTTGTCCCAAACCAGTTCCATCCACGAAGCACACACTAACGTGGTGAAGGCCTCCACTGGTTGACTGGCTCGGAAAGGAGGAGCCAGCCTATGCTGCCCCTCAGTGACCAACAGCAAACAGGAGAGGGCAGAAATCCCTCTCCAGTATGCTTCAGAAGAACCATAGCCAACAAGGAAAGGGGCCGGGACCTCCACCATACACCTGTATGGAAGAAACCAGAAACATGACAAGAGAAAGAAATAAGAAAAAGCCTCCAGCTCCCAACCCAAGGAAGATCAGTCCAGGAGAGGTAAATACAAAAGATATTGAGGGCAGCAAACATGCAATATCGGACATGGCATCAGCTGACATAAAGAAATAGCTCTGTGACATCATAGATGAACTCAAAACTGAAATATTAATACAAGTAAAGCAAGATATAAGAAGATTAATAAAAGAAATGCTAAGCACCTCTCAAGAAGACACAGATGGAAGAATTGAGTAATACAAAAAAAGGAGACAAACGTTCAATGAAGAATATTTTTTTAAAAACCCTAGAATACATGAAATTTTTATATTAACTCTGTTGACAATGTCTCTCATTTTTCCTATCAGCTAGGAACTTTCTGAGCTGATTAAGACTTTTTAAAAACAACAATATTTACCAAGGGCTAGGCAATAACCCCCCTGTTTTAAGAATAGGAGGTCTAAACCTCTCAGGTTTTAAAGGACCATCTCAGCCAGGGAGTTTAGAGGTGGTGATGAACATTTTGTTCAAGTGTGTTAGATCACAATCTATTTTTTGCTTAGTATCTGGTAATTTTGGTCTCCTATTATGAGGGCTGTGGTTCCAAGTGCTGTGGAACCACTTACTTTTAATGCTAAAAGGACAGGAACTGGGACTGGGGCCCTCTTTTCTCGTGACATTGGGTAATCCCATATGCTCTCTCCCTTCTTCTCCAGAGTACCAGTATACTGGGGGAAGAACATGAGTTAAGACACAGAGTTCAAGCTTAGGTCCAGTGAAGACAGCCAGGCCAGCACAAGGGGTGAGGCCGTTTGTACAGGCAAACCAAGTTCTCGGCGGGGAGACTAAATGTTGGTTGAGTGGATAAGAGACATTTTGTATGTACACAGTAGAATGACAATTAATTTGAAAAGGGGGGTGCTTTAAGGGGAAATTTACAGACTGAATACAAAGTCCAGAAACCTGAATGTTTCCCAAAGTGAGGGACTAATGTCCTTGCCCCCACCAGCATGAATAACCAGAATCAAGGTTTGAGGTGTTTACAATCTGGGTTCAATATTAGTTATACATAGTCCACTTAGCTGGAATCTCTCATATTGCAGGCTTGAAGTGGGAGTGATGAATCTAATGGCTCATTCTAGCAACCTTGACGGCCGTGGGAGTATTCAAGGTGACTGTATAGGGTCCTTCCCAGTGGGTGCCTAGGGATGTGGGCTGTCTCCTTTTGATGTAGATTTGATCGCCAGGTTGAGCTGCCAGAGGGTCATTCAGGAACGGTCTGGTGGCCCTGAAACAAGCAATGGGTTGAGTGCAGGAAGGGCTGGAGAGCCTGTAAGGGCTTAACAAGTTCTCCATTCGTGACAGTAGCCAACTTATCATCTTGGACACAGGGGATCAAAGAGGGCAGTCAACCGTACATGGCCTCAAAAGGAGTAATGTCCTGGAGGTAGGGGGTACATCGTACATGTAGAAGGGCAAAAGGAAGGAGACTTACCCAGTTTTCACCAGTCTCAAGAGCCAGTTATGAAATAGTTTCCTTTATGGTTCTGTTCATGTTTTTACTTGGCCTGAACTTTGAGGCCAGTAGGTACAATGTAATTTCCAATTGATTTCTAAAGCTTCAGCTAAATTTTGAGTGATCTGAGCAATGAAATCTGGGTCATTGTTGGACCCTAGGGAGGTGAGCAAACTGAATTGAGGCACTGTCTCATAGGGGAGTTTCTTAGCTACTATAAGAGCTGATTCAGTCCGAGTGGCGAATCCTTTAGTCCATCCGGTGAATGTGTCTACAAGAAATATTTATGTCTTCCTCTTCCTGGACCCATTTCAGTAAAGTCTATCTCTCAGTGGTTTTCAGGGCTAAGTCTTTATTGTCTCTTTTAAATATCAGTGGCAGCCAGCTTACGGTTTACTTGAAGACATTTGTGAGCATTTTTGGCTGATCTCTTTAGTCAGGTAAGATAACTTGGCCAATTTGGTTGCCCCAAGTGAGTGGCCCCATGGATCTCCTGGATGAGCTGGGGGCCCAGTGATCTGTCAGCTTTCCAGAGAAAGTTGGGCTTCTAGGCTCTCGGCTGGTCTCAAGTCTGAATCTGAATACTTGAGTAGCATGGGTGACGAGAGAGCTGGGAGGAGCGTTATAAGCCCCACTGGTTTTAGTGCCACCTCTCTGGCTGTCTTATCAGGGAGGGCATTTTCATGATCTATTGGGGTGTCTTCTCGTTGGTGCCCCAAACAATGTATAATGGCAGTCTTTCAAGGCAACCAAATGGCAGCAGGAGGTCTCAGATCTCGGGGGCATTCTTGATCTTTGTTCCTGCTGAGGTTAATAGTCCTCTTTCCTGATAAATGGCCCCATGCACACGGATGGTAGCAAAAGCATACCAACTATTTGTCCCCATCTTAGGGCTTGAGTATCAAGGACTATCAGTTCTGTCTGCTGAGCTGAAGTTTCCGACCCTAAAGCTTGGGCCCATATTACCTCAGTTTTGGTGGTCACTGTAGCTCCTGCCACTTGAGTACCTTGGAGATAACTGTTGTCAACTGTGAAAAGGATGGCTTCAGGCTGGGCAAGCGGGACATCAGGAAGGTCAGCTCACAGGCTTGAGACTGAGTCAATAATGTCCATACAATTATGTATCAGCATTGAGGGGCCATCATCAGGCAGGAGGGTCACTGGATTGAGGGCAGAGGTGGACAGGAACTCGATGCAGTCAGTGTCCAGTAAAAGGGCTCGGTATTGGACAATGTGAGTGGTGGGAAGCCATCTATCAGGAGGTGACTGCAACAGTGTCTCCACAACATGTGGGGCCACTATCTGGAGTCTCTGGCCAAAAGTCAACTTCGTTGCTTCCTTGGTTGCAGTGGCTGCAGTTGTCCGTAGGCAGTTTGGCCACCCTGCAGCCATGGGGTCTCACCACCAGGAAAGATAGGTGACAGGCCTCTTCCAGGGTCCTAGGTGCTGGGTTAAGATCCCTTTTGTTATCCCATGACTCTCGGCCACATGTAATTGGAAAGGTTTGGCTAAGTCAGGGAGAGTGAGGGCTGGAGCATTTACAAGAGCCTGTTTTAAATCATTAAAAGCTTGTTCCTCTAACTCAGTCCAGGTTAAAGGTCCAGATGGATCCCTTCCAGTAGAGGTGTAGAGTGGCTGAGCCATTTCAGCAAAACCCAGGATCCACAACCGGCAGTAGCCTGAAGCACCTAGAAATTTTCTAACTTGATGTTTAGTCTTTGGGGAAGGAAATTTTAAGATAGCCTCAATCCTTTTGTCTGACAAAGCCAATTGTTAAAATATATATACCCCAGATAAGTGACTTGGGGCAGGCAGAGCTGTATCTTTTGGCGGAGACTCCATAGCCCAGTTTGTCTAAGTCTCTCAATAGGGCCTCTGTGGCTTCCAGACAAGAGGACAAATCTGTGGTGGCCAGTAGTAAATGATCTACATATTGAAGTGACAGAAGGATGTTCTGCCCAAAAATCTTGTAGATCCTTCCTCAGGGCCTCATCAAATAGAAGTGGCACAGTTTTGAACCCCTGAGGTAAATGTGTACAGATCAATCGTCCTAATTCTCCTGTCTTAGGGTCTGACCATTTAGAGGCAAAGAGGGGTTGACTTACTGGAGCCAGTGGTAGGGAGAAGAAGGCATCCCTCAGGTCCAATGGGGAGTAGCAGCTGTGCATAGGAGGCAGCAAACTGAGCAAAGTATATGGGTTACAAACAGTGGGGTATAGAGTCACAACTCTTTTATTTACCTCTCGGAGGTCTTGGACAGGCTGATAGTCTGAAGTCCCAGGCTTCTGGATAGGGTATCAAGGGCATATTTCAGGGTGACTTACGAGGGATCAAAATATTGGCCTCTTTTAGCCTTTGAATGTGCTTGGAAATTTTTTTCTTGGCCTGTAAGCTGAGTGGATATTGGCAGACCCGGATTGGGGTGGCCCCAGGGTTAAGAGTGACTACAAGGTTGATTGTAAGTCCCAGTGGGTTGGATTCTGTCCAGACCCCAGGAATCTCCTTTGGCCATTTTTGCAGCAATGAAGTTGGAGGGGAATCTTCCAGGGGTGGGTCTGCCAGAAAAAGTATCCTTCAGTCAAGGGGCAAGTAAAAAGACCAGCAGAAGGAGGAGTGGCTGTGACCTCTGATCTAGCTTTCTGAGGATCTCTAGTCTTTCTGTGAAACCCAAGGGTCACCAAGGGGTTTGTGCCCTCAAAAGAGATTTGAGCCTGTAACTTATGGAGCAAGTCTGATCAGGGAGTAAGACATTCAGACATGACAAGGAAAAAGTGGGTTAGAGACCCTCTGCACAAATCTGTAATACTGGCCTGAGTCCATGGTAAGCATTTATTTTTCCAGTTGTTCCTTGAATATTCATCTTGGTTTGAGTCTAGGGACCCACTGGCTGTTGTAGGACTGAATAGCTGGCTCCTGTGTTGACCAAGAAGCTGACCTTTGGGGCTATCTCTATTAACTCTGAGAGTGCCTGACCTTTGAATCTTTCCAGTCTTTGAAGCTTTTTTTAATATCTGGGGCCGACTGGGAGACAAACGCGATGTTTAGGGCACATCTATTCTCAGATGCCTCCGGGTTAATAGGTGTATAGGAGGTGCTCCAAGAATGTAGCTGGAGCCTTGTCAGGTCCCTAACTTACCTCTGCTTAGACAGATTAGTTGGCTTTCAAGTAGCTGTTTTTAAAAGCACCCAAACAAGTCTGGTGAAACCATAGGAGAGCCTCCTTACCTTGAATAGAGCGAGTGAGGGGCTTGGAGCAGAAGCCCAGAAAAGGATCGCTACAGCCGGTCAGGCTTGTGTCCATCAGGGAAGCCACACTGCTGCTCCTGCTCTTGGCCCAGAGGAGCTGGAAGCCACCATTGCCTCCACCACAAGTCATGGGCTTTGGCTTTGACTCTGGCTCCTCTCGGGTTGTCGCTGTCTGGTCACTTGTGTTGCTGTTGTTGTGGCAGGAGTTGCTGGGCAGGAAACAGTTAAGGTGCTGTGCTCCCGCTGAATGCTCAGCTAGCAGGCAGGAGGAAGGGGGAGCCTGGAGAAGTCTGAGCTTCAGGTTTCAGGGTGTGGGGACACACGGCCTATAGGTACCCCCTCTCATGGGGGATCTGCTGGGTGGGGCGCCCACAGCAGCAGCAGCACTGTTGTTTTTCAAGGAGTTGAGGTAGACCTGCTAACACAAAAAGAAGTTAAAAGTCCCTTCTGGAGGCCAAGAGACTCTGAAAGCGGGTCATTTAAATTCACAAGAAAGTTTGGAGCTTTCCTGGATAAAGAGGTTCACCATAGGAAGAGGCTCTCCAATGAAATTCCTGAAACTGGTTAAGAACACATTGCAAAGGCAACAAAAAGCAGAAGCAGACTGACACAATTACATGAATAACAGACAAATAACAAACATTAAATTGATGACAACAAGATTAACAAAACAAAGACAGAAATTATCTGAGAACTAGTTCAACAAGTCAACAAGTTAACAAGTCCCAGGCAACATCTTGTCTGGGAACAGTCTTGGAGACTTTAATGTTGTGTCCAACATCTCCAAAGACCCCAAGGGCCATCCACAACAAAAACTAGAACAATCTTACCAGTAAGGATCTGAACTGCTCTCTCTGAATTAGCTTCCAGGGATTTTGGTTTCTCTTTGAAACAAAGTGATTCCTTGGGGGCGAGGAACATCTCTTGGCAGTCCCCCTGAGGAACAATCACCTCAAAAAGAGGCTTAGATTCTGTAATCAGGGCGAGTCCTCAAATGAGATGAGTTTGTGAACAATATAGAAATCCAAGCTGCCAAATTGATAAACTTGGAATTTAATTAACTGAGCTCAGAACCACTCCTATACAGACCCCCCTTGGTTCAGGGTCCAAACAAGTAGCCCCAAACTGGAAAGTTACAGAGTTTTTAAAAGAGAGAATCAAAAAAGACATCCTGTCGGAAACAATTTAGCTCAAATCTTTCATTAATTTTCAGTTGACACCTGTATCCTGCTTCTTTTGTTGAGCAGGTTAATTTTTCTCCTGTAAGTACAGTTCATTTTGATTCTCATAGGATTTGTACCCTGAGTAATTTTCCATTTTTCTTAGTCAAGTACAGGGCACTAGTTAAATGCAAGACTCAAGATGGCGTCAGTTATGCCAAGCCACAACAGTAACCATTATAGATCACCTTGTATTGTGGTTTTATATGACATTTTCATTTCATGTTTTCCTATGAATTTGTTTTGGTTTGTCTTGCTTTGTTTTGTTTTTCACTCTAATACAGAAAGGATAGATATACATGTAGAGGCTCATGCATGTGTAGAACTTCTAAACAGTTTAAGAGAACTGATTATATAATGCATGATGAAAGGAACAACTACTTTGAAGAAAAAGAGACACTATGGTACCCAGTGCTGATTATGTAGCATCATGATGTGAAATCCAGCAATAGTATCATTCTTTGTTCGGGGTGATTTTAGTCTGTTTGTTTTGTTTAATTTGAACATACACAAAGGTATGGACAGCTATTTTGAAGAGAATGTGAGACATTATGTCAGCCATTGTTCACTTCCTTATTGTCTGGTCTTGAAGACCTAAAATGCCTTTATCATCCTCTTCAGATAAGTTTTTTACTATGTTGTTTTGTATGAATTCACTGTATGTGAAGATAAGGACAACTATTTGGAAGAAAACAAGAGACAATATGATAGATAATGAAGATCTCCAGTTGTCTTGCTTTGAAATCTGTGTCTCTTACATTGCTTTCTTATGTTCTGTTTTGTTGTATTTAATTTTACCCTCTTTAAAATACAATTTAAAAAATAAAATAAAAATTAGTCAGGTGTAGTAGCTCACACCTGTAATGTCAGCACTCAGGAGGCTGAGACAGGAGGATCATTGTGAGTTTGAGACCAGCTTGGGCTACAAAGTGAGCTCAAGGCCAGCCTGAACTTCATAATGAGACCCTGTCTCAAAAAGACTAATAATAATAAAAATTTTTAACATTGTGAAAAAGAAAAAACAATAACAGACATGAAAAATCAGATAAATACTAATACAATTGTGTTGGGGATCTCAATAACCTACTGTCACAAAACAACAAATCCACTAGACAAAAAAATCAGCACTGAAATATTAGAACTTAACCAAACTTTTGAACAACTTAGTAGATGTCTACAGAGTATTCCACCTCACATCAACTCTTTAATGAAATTGAAAGGGGAACAATACTCTCAAATTCATTCTTGGAAGCAACCATTACCCTGATACCAAAACTGGAGAAAGACCCAGCTAAGAAAGACAATTATAGGCCAATCTCCCTAATGAAGATAGATGCAAAAAAAAAGAAAAAAAAAAAACAACCTCAAAAAGATATTGGCAAACATCCAATACAGCAATCATCAAGAATACAGCAAATCATCAAGCAGATTATACACTCTGACCAAGTAGGATTCATCCCAGGGATGCAAGGATGGTTCAACATATGTAAATTAATAAATGTAATACACAATACTAACAGAGCCGAGGACAAAAAAATATTATCATCTCAATAGATGAAGAAAAACTTTTGACAAAGTCCAGCAGCCATTCATAAAAACTCTATAGAATATTGGAATAGATGGCCTGTATCTCAATCAGAAAAAAGCTGTCTATGACAAACTAACATCCAACATCATATTAAATGGACAAAACTGAAAGCTTTCTCTTTAAAATCAGGAACAAGATAAGGTTGTTCACTGACTCCACTTACCTGAGCAATTTGACAAGAGAAAGAAATAAAAGAAATAATAGGAAAGTAAGAAGTTAAATTATCATTATTTGAAGGTGAGATGATACCCTATATAGAAGACCCCAAAAACTCCACTAAAAAATTGCTAGATTTAATAAGTAAATTCAGTAGCAAAGCTCAATACAAAGTCAACACTCAAAAATCAATATCCTTCCTGTACACAAATAACAAACTCACTGAGAGACAAATTAGGGAAACAACACCTTTCATAATAACATCCAAAACAATGACATAGTTAGGAATCAATCTAATGAAGAATGTAAAAGACCTCTATATTGAACTCTATAGTATTCTGAAAAAAGAGATGAAGAGAATACCAGAAAATGGAAAGACATCACTTGCTGTTGAGTAGGAAGAACCAATACAGTGAAAATGGTTGTCTTAGTTCCTTTTTTGTCATTGCTGGGACAAAATACCTGACACTCAAAATTAACAAAGAAAAGGCTTATTTAGCTCACAGTTTGCGGAGGTTTCAGTCCATAATCAACTGGTTCTACAGCAGGGTGGCATAGCACAGGGGCAAGAGTTCAAGGCATCAGAAGACAGCAAAAGCAACCAGCCTCTTTCCTCCCTTATATTGTAAGCAGGCTACCACTCCCTAGGGTGGGTGTCATAACACTCACACCATCCATCTCCTTGCCTTCCTCTTGCACAGAATAAGGGTGTTTACAAAGTGAGGACCAGGATCACTTAGTGACCTGTTGAGTCACTTAGATTAAGCTCTCAAATTGACACAAGTATCAAACATTGCAATGGCCATACTTCTGAAAAAACAGACCCAAAGATCAATGGAACAGATCAGAAGATGCAGAAATAACTCCAGACATACTAAGCCACCTTATCTTTGACAAAGGTTCCAAATACGTTCACTGGAAGAAAGATAGCCTCTTTAATAAATGGTGCTGGAAAAACTGGTCTACACATGCCAAAGATTAAAACTGGATCCATACCCTTCAACATGCACTAAACTAAATTCTGAGTGCATCAAAGATCTAAATATTAAAACAGAAACATTAAATCTGCTGCAAGATAGAATAGGTAAAACTCTTAAAGACAGTGGTGTAACCAAAGACTTCATGTATAAAACCCCCAATCACACAGAAGCTATCACAAAAATTAACAACTGGGATCTCATCTTATTAAAAAGCTTTTGCACAACAAGAGAAACCATCAACAGAATAAAGAGACAACCCACAATGTGGGAGAAAGTGTTTGCCAGGTGTTCCTCAGACAAAGGATTACAATTGAGAACATATAAAGAACTAAAAAAAAAAATCCTCCCAAATTTGAAGACCCGATCTAAAATCTCAGATGAATACACACTTCTCAGATGAAGAAATACAAACAGCAAATACATATATGAAAACATGTTCAATCTCACTGGTCATTCGAGAGATGAAAATTTTAAAATCACTGAGATTCCACCTCACCCAGGAAAGAATGGCTATTATCAAGAAATCAACCAATAACAAATGCTGGAGGGGCTGTGGGGAAAAAGAAACTATTCTCCTTGGTGGGAGTGTAGACTGGTGCAACCACTATGGAAATTGGTGTAGAGATTCCTCAAAAAAACTAGGATTGGAGATCCCATTTGATACAGCTATTCCCTTCTGGGTATCTTCCCAGAAGAATTAAAAACATCAAACCACAGCAATATATGTGCACCCAAGTTAGTAGCACAATTTGTGACAGCTAGATATTGGAAACAACTCAAATACCCATCAACTTGGGAATGAATTTAAAAAGATGTGGTCTTTTTATACAATGGAGTACTACTCAGCCATTAAGAAGGATAAACTGGAGACTTTTATAGGTACACAGATGCAACCCAAGACCATACTCATAAGTGAAACAAGCCAGATACACATGTGTAAACATCATATTGTCTCCCTCATGTGAGAAGCTGAAAGAGTAAATAGAACCCAAAATACACAATAGATATTATAAAATTGGAAGAAGCTTCAAAAAGAAAGAGAAACTGGGATGGGAAATGGACAAAAAAAGGAAGGAAAAGCAAAAAAAAAAAAAAAATATATATATATATATATATATATATGACATACTACTAATTTTTCCTAGTTCACTGCAAAGAAAGGTTTGTGCTAATATTGTTTGGACAATTGAATGCCAGTATCTTGTATTATGAGTAACTAATTTAAAGTAACAGTACACAATATGTTAACCATTGTTACCCTCTTATTATCTAGGCTTGAAGTTTTGTTTCATTTTTTCTCCTTAAAATGAAAAAAAATTTAAATGTGAAAGGAAAAAAGAAGAAGAGGAGGAGAGGAGGAAATTGCCATCTGGTGCCATTATGTCCAACACCTTACTGACAATTTTAATATCCCTCATTAATAAGAGGCAATAGATTTGGGGATCTGGGGCCTCGGACAGACCATGAAATGTCACATAGGTTTGATTTAACTAGGTTCTGTTTTACTGTGACTCTGTGTACATGACCAAATTAAGAAGCTATAGTGTCACAAAGGTTTGCTCTTTGAAATGACTACCTCTAAGTAAAGTGATAGTATTATAACAGGATTATCCATTCATAACATTTTAAGTAAATACTGAGTAAAATATTAAGTGAATAGGATTTATCACTGAACAAGAGATGCTGGGTATGACAAACTTCCCCAGGAGTCTATGAATGTGTAAAAAACATTGATATGCAGATATGTGATCTCAACTAATGGGGGCCAGGAAGCAGAGTGTGAAGTGGGGAGCCGTTGAGGAAGACATACCCTTCCAGGTCACTCCCTCAATGAGCCTTTTCTGACCAGACCCCAGTCCTAAAAGCAAGCCAACTATAATGCCCCCATAATTGAACCACCCTCCAAATATGTAAAACCTTAGGAATCACTTTAGATATAACTAATTACATTATTTTTGGGTGTGGTGTTATACACCTATAATCCCAGAAGTTGGAAAGTTGAGGCAGGGGGATCACCATGAGTTTGAGGTCAGCCTGGTCTACATAGTGAGTTCAAGGCCACTTTGAATTACAGACTGAGACCCTGTCTCAAAAAGTAATGGTAATAACAAAAACAATAATAGCTTTCTGTCTCAGATCTCCAAAAGGCTTATTTGCATTTTTATGTGAAATGCATTTAGTCTATCTTTATAAGTCACAAAAGTATTTATAGTTCCAACATTACTGAAAAATCCAAGACCCAAGTCTTCTATGAGACCTAAGGCAAAGTTCTAGCTGTGAGCTCCTGTAAAAATAAAAAACACTTAAACACTCACAACATACAATGACATACAATAAACATCCTCATTCCAAAAGGGAACAACAGGAAAATAGAAAAGAACTGAGCCAAAGCAAGACCAAAACTCAAGTGGGAAAACACTAAATTCTATAGCTTCATGTCCAGCATTTGGGGTAAAGATGTGACCTACAAATGCTTAGGTAGCCTCACTCCTATAGCACTACTTGTTGAAGTTCTCCTGGCAATTCTGCTAGGGTGGCTTTGCTCACTTCCTGCTGCTTTTCTCACCAGAAATTCCACTTCCCTGGCATCTCCAAATTCCTTAGTTCTCCACTACACTTTTGACTGCATCTCACAGTTTCATACATTGCTCTCTTATGGACACACTGCTTAGACTCTCAGGCCTTCTTCTGAAATCTGGATGGTAGCCTTCCTGATCCCACAACTCTTACATTCTGTACACCTATGAAGCCAGTACTATGCAGATGATGCCAAGGTCTGCTGTCAGTATAAGCAATAGTCAGGCTCCCTTTAATCATGACTGTAGTGGCCTTGAGTGCCTGACAGTTTGAGCACTGTGAACCAATTTCCTAACTTACCCTTTTCCAGCAGGGTGCTCTGGGGCTCTTTCTTAAAGCAAAGTCTTAGCCTATGAAAATGGAGTCTTGCTGATTCCTTACATGCCCTCAAAGCATTTCTCTCTTGTCCTGTTATAGTGTACTTGGCTTCTCTTTAATGGTAATCTTCAATGGAAACTGCCTTGGAGCTAAAGAGTCTACACTGGAAGCTCAAAGCTGTCCTCTCCTCCAACTTTGCCAGCTCCTCCTTTCTGGGAAAACTGAAAACTTACTTTTTTTCTTTTTGCTCTTACTTCTCAGTGTAAATTTCACTAAAGGCAGCTACCAATATCCATGCCACAGTCAGAATGGCTGCCTTGAAATTTCCTGCACCAAATCAATTAGTCTACCACCCTTAATCACAATCTCCCATAAGGTCTCAGGACATGGGGAAAATGCAGACAAATTTTTCTGTCAGAGAATAACATACATGGTCTGGAGTCCAGCTTACTGACAATGGAGTCCTTCTTCCCAACTGAAACCTCTGGCTTGGTCTTTATAGTCTGCCTTTTTAAAAAATCAGCATTCTAGTCTTCTGGTATCTGACCAGAATCTCCTATTAAACTCAGTTTAAAACATTCTAGAGCTCCTTCTCCAGCTGGCATCTCCAAACCTTTCCAAATTTTTCTCACAAATGAGTTCCAAAGACTTTTGAACCACATAGTCAGATAGTATCATAACAATGACCCATAGCAAGTTCAAGGCCAGCCTGCACTACATAGGGAGACCTATTGCAACAAAACAAAATAATAATAATAATAATAATAATAAATTTCACTGTAGAGTCACTAGAACAAGTCTGCGTCAGAAAGTCAGAGACTGCCTTGGAGCTAAAGAGTCTACACTGGATGCTCAAAGGAACTGACCACCAACATCGATAGCAGTGGCAAAAATCAGAGCTCCCACAAAAATAAAGGGAGGATTTCCTTCTTTCCCTTTTTATGCTATTCAGGCTACAAGTCTATTGGTTGGTGTCATTTACCTCCAGGGTGGGACTTCTAACCTTAATTTGTGGCCTATGTATCAATCATCCACAGACACACCCACAACTTTACTAATCTGTTAGGTTGTTCTTAAATCAAGTTGACATATCACCACTAACACCCACACTCACCATGGTGGAGAAACTAGCTGGTCAGCTGTCTACATCATCTGGGAATATGGGATCTGGCCGGGGACGGAGACTCTGTCCATGTCTCACTCAGCACAGTTTAGTTGAGTGACCCCTGAAAGACCAGGCACTGATGTCCATGCCATGCAAAGCAGTAAATGTAGGGTCAGTGATGTGGGCACTGAAAAGAACTTACACAGGCAAGGAGAAGAGAAAAGAAAAAGTTTATTCAGGCCAGAGTACACTGTCAAGGAGAATCGCAAGTAAGTTTCTAAGAATGGAATCACACTGTCAGGGTGAGAGGTTGGAGTCTTTATAAGAGTTGAGGATGTGAAAAAAAAAGGGTCCAGGCAGGAAATGTGATTAAAGAATTTTTTTTTTCAGATCGTCTAGCACCTTGTAGATCTCCCAGGAGCACCTACACTGAGCTTAAAATTATATGTTTGAAGATGTGAATTGTAAAAACCATTCCTCTGGTTTACAGAGGCCTTTTAGCTTTAGATAATGAGGTCTATACATATTAACCTTTAGAGAATATGGGGTAGGACTCATTGGGAGAAATGAATGGGTCTTATATTAAAGGTTTAGAGTGTGTGTGTGTGTGTTTGTGACGCTGGGACTTGAGCCCAAGGCCTTTTCACTGAGCTGCATTCCAGCCTTTTTTTTTTTTGAGACAGAGCTTTGCCAAATTGTTATTCAGAATGAGCTCAAACTCAGAATGAGCTCAAACTTGGGGTTACAGGTATATGCCATTGCTTCCATATAAACGTTAGTTTTTATCTAGTGCAGTTTTGATTATGTTGATATATTGTCTTATAACCTCCCAGGAGAGGGACTCAGATGATTTTAAGAAAGTTCTGCAGCTAAGGTTTTAAACTCTTTTGTGGGACTGTACTATTGCTAGAGAGATAATAATAAAAGATGTTTATTTAGGGGCCGGGGATTTAGCTCAGTGGCTTATGTGCCTACCTGGCAAGCATGAAGTTGTGAGTTCGGTCCCCAGTACCCCCCCAAAAAAAGATGTTTATTTGCCTATTAAAAGTAAGTTGGTGGGGCCGCACACACTTGTGATTCCACAACTCTGGGACTCAGAGCCAGAAGAATTATAAGAATTATAAGTTTGAGTCCTGCGTCTGCAACTTAACAAGACCTTGTCTGAAAAAAACATCAGAGGGCTGGGATGTAGCTCAGTGTGAAGGCTCTGGGTTCAAGTCCCAGTACCACAATGAAAACATCAATAAATACTATTATTTTATCGGACTTTCTCTTAAAATAAAGAGGGAGTGTTTTTATTGAAATAAATAAAATGAAAATACATACATACTCCATATACAATTTCACCTTGTAATAGTCCTAGAAATTAAAACAGGGCTTAGGATTTAAGAAAAGAAGTGGTGATAGAGCAGCGCTGTTTACAGTTGGGGGTCAAAAAAAGTTTCCCTGCGGGGTGAAGGGAAGAGTATGAAGGCCCTGAGAAGTGAAAGGCGTGGCCGGTTTAGGAAGAGGCCAGGGTCAGGTGGAAGGGGAGCTGGGGGTTCCAGGTAGCAGCAGCCTCAAGCCACAAGGAGGAACCCCCCCTAGGCCTGAGGACCCCCCCCAGCAGACAGGAGGAAGGCCACCTAGTTGCTTACTCACCAGCCTTCCCCAGCAGGGCCCCAGACTGCCAGTTTTTGCAGAGGTACTTCCTGTTAACATTTACCTTGGCTGGTGTTTATTAACAGGGTCTATTAATAGACGTCTGTGGGTATTTTGCTTTTCCTAAAGAACAGTTTCTAGAAGAAGCACTCCTCCAGTTAGCCCACTGCGTTTAATGCTTTAGCTTTGGAAATTGCTCTTCTACCCTTACGTCTTTTTTTTTTTTTTTTAAA
>PVJX010035498.1:0-18214 GCA_004027295.1 Dolichotis patagonum | reverse complement strand
GTGAGGCTGTTAACAGTTCTGCTCCACGATGTGACAAAAACAGCAGTATGGTCGTCCATCTTACCCACTCAAATATACATGCAATTATATCAAAAGGGTAAAATTAAACACAACAAAACAGAACAAAGTGGATCACAAGAAAGCAATGTAAGGGAAATAAACTGCAAAACTAGACAATTGGAGATATTCACTCTCTATCGTATTGACTCTTGTTTTCTTCCAAATAGTTGTCCATGTTGTCACATACAGGGAATTCACATGAAACAGCATGCTATGGAATTGATCTGAGCAGGACGAGGAGGGCATTTCAGGTCTTCAAGACCAGACGTTAGGGAAGCCAAGAATGGCTGTCATAGTGTCTCTCTCTCATTCTCCTCAAAACAGCTGTCCATACCTTCATGTGTGTTGAACTTAAACAAAACAAAACAAGCTAAAATCACTTTGAACGAAGAATGATAATTTTGCTGGATTACACATCATGACATTATGGTAACAGCACTGGGTACTGTAGTGTCTCTTTTTCTTCAAAGTAGTTGTTCATTTCAACATGTGTTATATAGTTGGTTCTAGTAAGCTGTTTATAAGCTCTATACTTGCATGAGTCTCTACAAGTATATCTATCCTTTCTGTATTTGAGGTAAAAACAAAACAAAGCAAGATAAAACAAAACAATTCCTAGAAAAGCATGAAGCAAAAAAGTCATATGTAACCACAATACAAGGTGATCTACAATGGTTACCATGATGTCTCAGCAGTATGTAACAACATTAATAAAAACAACGCATTGGAGACATTATAAGACTTCAAAAGCAAGTAATAATCAAACCAGAGTGGGTATCTTAGTGAATCTTGTCATCTTCAGTGTTGTTGCCTATATTCTTAGACCTGATGCTCTCAATCATAACAGATTTAAATAAAATCAGTCAATACAAAGTAGCAATCTAACAAACCAGATTCAAATAAGATCAGTCATAATAAGATAGTATAAGTTATAAAGGGCTTCAGATTAAGTTGATAGGAAAGTAGGGATCATTACCATAATATGTCCTCTTATTTTTGGGATAACTGACCATGTCAAGTCTAGTGTAAGTAGACAAACTGGAACAGCATGTAATCCAGCCAAGCAGAGTGATGAGCATAATGTAAATTTTAAATCTTGTTACCCAATTAACAATATCCTCTGCCTTCCTTTTTTAGACAGTTCCTCTCCTTTCACTCCCATAGAGTGCACTGCTTGTTTTGGGTCCCACTGCCTCCCTATATAGAGCATCTCAATGGACTCTATCTCCTGATCTACTCTGCCTGTGTTTCTCTCTGTTAATATTTCAAGGCCATATATACTAGAGATTACAGCCAATCCTCTCTGCCTTATTTCTGCTATTCTGTTTTTCTGCCATTGGTTGTTTATTTTTCTGTTCCACTCCACTGTCTGCCCCATTCACTGAGGCCTCTCTGCCACTGCTCCTGAAATGCTCGTATTCTTGTTTTGTCTCTCTCTAAAATGTCCTTCAGTATTTTTTGTAGAGTTGGATTGGTGGTCAGAAATTTCTCAGTTCCTCTTTGTTATGGAAGCATCTTGCTTCTCCATTAATTTCTAGAGCGAGTTTTGCAGGATACATCAATCTGGGCTGGAGATTGTTCTCCTTCAGGGCTTGAATTACTTCACTCCAAGCTCTTCTTGACCTCGTGGTCTGTGTTGAAAAGTCTGCCGTGATTTTGATGAGTTTTCCTTTATAGGTGATCTGTTTCTTTTCTCTAATGGCTTTTAATATTCTGTTCTTATATTGAATTTCTGGGATCTTGATTATTATGTGTCTGGGTGTAGCTCTGTTTTGGTTGTAGGTGGCTGGAGTTCTGTATGCTTCATACATCTGCATATCATTTCCTTTTTCTATGCTTGGGAAATTTTCCTTAGTAATTTCTGTGAATAGCCTTTGCAATTCCTCTGTTTTGACTCCTGCTTCTTCATTCACATGCTTTGTTCTTAAGTTATATATCCTCTTGTCATCTTCTAGTCTTTGTATAGTTACTGCCTGCTCCCTTGTTATTTTTAAGAGATCTTCCCTTTCATGATCACACATTGCAAGCCTGTGTTCAATTTTTGATAATCTATCTTTAGTTTCTTTCAAGCAGTTTTGCCAGCTTTCTATGGAGTCTTTAGTTTCCTGATAATCTCTTTGAATCTGCTTCATGAATTCTAGGCTTTTTTTTTTTGTATTCTTCATTAAACGTTTCTCTCCTTTTGTGTTCCTCCATTCTTCTGTCTGTGTCTTCTTGAGAGGTGCCCAGTCTTTCTTTTATTAATCTGCTTATCTCTTGTTTAATTTGAATTAATATTTCAGTTTTGATCCCGCTTACGAGGTCCTGAAGATGTTTCTTTATGTCCGCTAATGCTATGTTTGATGTTGCATGTTTGCTGCCCTCAATCTCTTTTGTATTTACCTCTCCTGGATCAATGTTCTCAGGGTGGGGGGCTGGGGTTTTTTTCTTATTTCTCTCTCTTGTTATGTTTTTGGTTCCTTCCATACAATTGCATTGTATAGTGCAATTCCCAGCCCCTTTTCTTGTTGGTTAAAGTTCCTCTAGAGGGTGCAGGCTAGGAGCTTCTGCCCTCTGCCTTCCGCTATCAGAGATTGAAGTTCAAGCACGGGCACTGTGTGCTGGCTCCTCCCCTCTAGGGCAGTCAACCTTTGCAGGCCTTCACTGCGTCAGTGTGTGGCTGTGCTCAGGGAATTAGTTTGTAGCAACCCACTGGGTCCCGGCCAGGGGCAAGGCCCAATCCAAGCAGATTCCACCAATGTGCTCAGCAAGGGGAGCAACCAACTGAAGCCACTTCCTTATGGAGTTAGGGCTGTCCTGCCCAAATCCAACATGTCCTCCAGTCAGTTTCCCCTTTCCTGCGGGAGGGTCTTATTCCCATCACTCACCGAGTGTTGATGCCGGTCCCTGAGAACTGCTGGGCTCCCAGACCTCTGACTTCAGTGTGGCTGCAGCACAAATTCACAGTGCCTCTGGGTGGGTCATGTGCAGGGCCGGTCCGGGTGAGCCGCATGCAGGGATGTTCAGCTCCACGCTCTGACCACTCAAGCCAGTTGCATCAGCGCAGGTCAGTTAGTCAGGTCGGTCTCAGGCAGGAATTCAGGTAGCTGGAGGAGGGTGCTGTGCTTTCTGATCTTAGCTTCACTAATGGTAGCCCTGGGACCTCATATTTGAGCGTTTTTTTAACTTTAGTTTCTTCCTGGGTTGAGAGAGTCCATCTCTCTCTGTTTGGGTCTCTCCAGGGTGTTAAATTCTGGCATTTAAGCTGTTTCTCTCAGAGAGGATCTGTCTCCTGCTACCTACTGGTCCACCATCTTTGGAAAGTCTCAATCACAGGGATTTTAAGAATTTGAAAAATTCTCTGTGACAGATGCTGTGGTTTTATCATTGCCCCCATCTGATTCCAAGGTTTTCTTAATAAGTCAGTTGAAATGAGGACTATGTTACAAAACTTGTGGCAGATGAGAAGCTGCATTATAAATGCACTAGTTCATATGATGAGGACCTAAAAGATCCCTTTAGATGAGACACCATGAAATATATTCTAATTTAATTGCCATCTTTGTGGTTATTTTTTGTTTTGTTTTTTTTGGTACCAGGGATTGAACTCATGGGCCTCATACTTGCCAGCTTGTGCGCTGAGCTAAAACCCCAGCCCCTGATTGTTATCATTTTTATGACCCCAAATCTTCTGCTTAGTTTGAAATTGAGCTATTTTCTTTCTAATAGGGGGGACAAATTCTGGACCCGGGGTCTTCAAAAACAGTATTTCTAGTTGAAGGAGGAGGACCAGCATCACTAACATTTTTCCTTTGGAACCCGTTACGGAGATGACAGTTTTGGGCCACTTTACCAGAGCTATGGGAATGGTGGAGGTGGAGGGAATGGACTGGAGGGGCCTGGATTAGGACAGACGTCCTCTGAGGGGTGCATTCGGTTCTGCTGCCCCAGTTTAGGAACACCCGTGTGCTCAGCGAGAGGAGACCTCTGGATGGCGAAGGCATTCGAAGTGGCTATGTGAGGACAGTTCGGGAGCTTTTGATTTGCTGAAGATGCATTTTCTGAAACCAGGCTTCTGTTCACTGTTCTCTAAAGGGTCCTGCCTGGAGGCTTTCTGACTTCCCCAGATTCCCAAAGCAGGGACTCCTGATTGGTGACTCCCAGCATGGGCTTGATCTCAGGGAGGGAGCCCAGCGTCAGCCGGAAGCAGCCGCCTGCCTTTGACTGGGTGTTGGGGTTGGGGAGGAGCCTGCAGAGGGGCAGGAGCTCCTGCCCTGTTCTCCGAGGATGGAGGAGTCCCACACTGACCACAAGGAGAGTGTAGAGCTGGGGTTCGCAAGAGGGAAGAAGATGGGGAGAAAGAAGAGGGGTGGAGAGAAGTGTTTGTTAGCCTCAGCCAGCCACTCTCTGAGAAGGAGGAAGACATCTTGCATGTCCAGCTACTCAAGATTCCAACCCCAGGGTTATTCAGCTGCAAACACCAGAGGACCTCAGAGCCAACAAAGGTAACACCAATGGCTGTTTAAGGTCCCAGAGTTGGGGATGCTCTGTTATATAGCAGCAGACACCTGGAGGGGGTGGTTCCATGGGGGTCACCTCTGTCCACGTGGCCTGGATGCTCACTAACAGTCTAACTGCACCAGGCCGTGCCTCTGTAGAAGCAGAATCATCTGGTGTCTCTTCAGGCCTTCACTGAGAACTGTCACCCTGACTTCCTGCAGTGGTTGCAGGAGCTTCCAAAAGCCAAATGATGTCAAAGAGAGTGGCAAAGGCATAGGATTGGAACGGGCCATTGCCAAAATGGCCCATCTGGGCCACCTTGGGTGTTAGCTCCAAGCGCAGGTCTCTCCTTTCCACGTGGGGACTGCTGAGGTCTTGGGTGCAAGTGGTTGCCACCTAGCCTGCTCAGCCCACATGGTCACACTGGTGACCTCATGACAAGAAATGTACCAGAAACTGGTTTCTAGATTCCTAACTCAGTCCTCTTCCCAGCACATCAGTGGCTTCTAGAAAGACTTCCTGTTCCAGGTCAGAACCAGGAAGGAGGGTGGGTGCAGAGCTGGGAGTGGCTTCAGTGGACACAGGGGTGCAGCCTCCATCTGGACGGCCCAGCATCCTCTGCCACGTGTGCATGTGCGCCTGGAATAAGAGCCCCATCTTCTCGACACCATTCCTACATCACAGTGTCCGCTGGCGCAGATTTGCTGGAGAAGGTAAATGTTAACTTTCTACTCGGTAACAACGTGGTCTCTGAGGAATCGCAATTTATTGATTGTTTTTTAAGAAGATAACAAGAGAAAAATTACCTTGTGATGATAGCCTGTGGACATCCCAGAACAAGACTCTGGTTAAAAATAGAGAAGGAAATACTGTGATTTAAAAAAATGAACGGCTATCTATGAAACAACTCCAGATGGAAAGCTGAGTGACCACAATGCCTCGCTTTGTTACAAAGGTCGTATCTAACTGCTGGCCATGGCAGGAAGACGGCCCTGAGGGGTCCGCTGGCTGTTTAACGTGGTGTTTGGTAAGTGAATAGACGATATTAGAAAGCCTGGCTGGCTTCAAGAGCAGCTCTCTGGGCCCAGTTCCCAGATTCAAGGCCCACTTGGAGCAGTGGCCAGAGTGTGCTCCGGGCGAGGCAGGTGAGGAGGAAACAAAGCCCTGGAAATGACCTTGGATGTGTTAACGAACACTCTGCGACTCAGTTTGGGAATGCACCCTAGACTAGGGAGCCCTGGTTCTCTGGAGTTCTGAAACAGCTTGTATTTTGGGTGCAAACCTCCGCCTGTGCACTGGTGGGGTGACCCCACACACATGCACAGTCACATGCACAGACACACACACACACACACACACACACACACACACACACACGTTGAAGACCCATGTTTTGTTAAATGCATTTTCTAGCAAGTCAGCATGAAGTGAGCGTGCAGCACACTCAAGCATAGTTTACAGCAGCCACCTGCAAGCAGAGCTGCGTGCCGGCGGGGAGGTGTTCGTGTGTGTCTTTTGCGCTTAGCACTGGTCTCCACTTGGGAGCGTTTGCTTTCTGTGTGGGGCTCTACACCTCAGGTTAAGGGCCTTCAGGTCTACCAATCTTTTCATTTCACTATACTTTCATCGAGGCGCGCTCCTCCTCTGCAAATGTTAGAAAAATATATTCTTGGACGTGAAGGCAGAGGGGCTGCCTGCAGCCCGTCATTCCTGCTGAGAGAGGGCCGAGGCTGTGGGCTCACAATGTGGAAGGCATTTGACTTGCTGTATTAGTTTTCATCAAAGATTCACAGCTCACACGCAACAGCTTCTTTGCATTAAAATCTACAACTGTAAAATTTCAAGGAGAAACGCTGATCTTTCTTTTGCTCGTTAACCCTTCCCCCCCACGCTCTGAGAAAATCTACAACACCCCATTGCCTCTCTCTGTCCCAGAGTCTGCTTTTCCCACCAAGCGCTGTTGGGCCTCTGGAGCCCTCGGAGGGGCTCCCCGCACCCCACCAGGAGGGTGGAGTCAGAGGACAGGGGCACCCTGGTGGTGCGTCGGAGGAGGGCGCCTGGGGTGGGCCATGGGCACCGTTTGGGCTTTGATGCAGGGTCCCTGGGACCAAATGCCCCTTCCTGGGCCAGCTTCCCATTTGGGGACCGCCTCTTCCTGGATACCACATGGGCATGTATCATGCTTCCCTACACCCCATGGAGTTCCCAGGCATGTGGGCACCAAGGTGAACTTTTTTGAGACAAAGATCCTTGGTAAATTCAATTAGCTAGATTTTTCTTCTGCTTTGGTTTCTTTTTTCTTCCTTTCAATTGTGGGAAAATACACAGAGCATAAAGCTTACCATTTTAGCCACTGGTTAGTAGAGCATTGAGAATACTGTGCAAAGACCATCACTGTCCACCCCAATCCGAAAGTGTCTCCGGATCAGAAACAATCCTCACTTCCCCTCCCTCCAGCCCCGGCAGCCTCCATCCTACTTCCTGTTCCCCTGACCTTGGCTTCCGCAGGCCACTGGCTTGCATGGAGTCCTACAATGCCTGTCCTTCTGGGGCTGAGGCGGGCTAGCTCGTGTGTGATTTCCTTCTTCTCTGAGCTGGATGATCCCTCGTGTGAATCTGCCATGTCTCGTTCATCCTGTTTAGTTCCACCCTTTGGTGACTGTGAATGACACTGCCACAGACTCGGGCACCTGCTGTTGATGCCTTTGGGTGGAGGCCTGGTGTGGCATCGCTGCAGGATGGGGTAGTTCCCACTTAACTGCCCGCAGCTTTGCGGTACTGTCAGCTGACACTAGAGTTTCAGCTGGGGCATGCGTATGGCTGTGTGGGGATCTTCCCAGAACAACAGCTGGTTCTTTAGGGACAAAGGGGCCTCCAGGGGCTTCCAGGGCTCATGCCACCTGTCCACAGTCATTGCAGACTCAGGACCACACCCATGCAGATCCTGGCTCTTTCCGCATGTTGCTTTCGCAGTATATACATTTTCTGAAGCATGAGGCACACTGAGTTCTTGATCAGAGGTGGTGTAGAGAAATTATCAGACATGTTTCAGAGGAGTTGCTACCTGCCCCAGACCCTCCCATCAAAGGTCACCTCTATCACTCTTGGGTGGGGCCTTGGGCACAGGAGCCTGGGTCCCATCCCCAAGGAGGCAAAGATTGCCTTAGAGACAGCATGTCCACACACTGTGACAAGCAGGCTCTAACAGTTACCTTTATCATGCCCCAACCAGCCAATGGCAAGGCTGGAGCTGTGCCCTTTGACTCTGAAGCCCACGCCCACGCAGGCATGCTCTCCCACCTCCAGTCCTGGACCAGGCAGGGTGGGCAGCCTCGGGCAGACGCTGCTGCAGCCAGTGCCAGGCTGTCTTGGGGCTGACGCTGCTGCTGGGCCGACGCTGTCTCTGCCCAGTTTCCCGAGTCTGGATGGGTCTGAGGTTGCGAGTGGTTTCCTGTTTCTCTGCATCTCAGGCCTGGCCTAATTGGAAAGACATGTCAGACTGCTGTGTCCAGCACGCTGGAGATGATGAGCAGGAGCTGGGGGAGTAAAGGAGGAGGAGGAGGAGTGGAAGAGAAGGAGGAGGAGGCAGAGGAGGAAGGAAAGAAGTCTCAGCTGTAGGGGATCCCGGAGGCAGACCCAGAGGAAGACTGGAGACCGCAACCGCTGGGGCTGGGGGGCAAGCTGGCGACTCTCCAGCGGCTTCAGTGGACCACGCAGGGCCACTGGGTGAAAGTAGCTGGGAGGAGGATGTGCAGCCTGCTCTCTGCCACTCTCTCCCCCCACTGCCAGGGCAGTTTCCCGAGCAAGATGGCACAGGCCTGGTAGGTCCCCATGTGCAAGGCGTCCTGTCCTTGTCTCTGTCTGAAACTCTAGGGCAGGGGAACAATTAATTAGGGGCCCAAAGAAGCAGAGCACAAGGCCACGTCTGCAGCCCCCGAAGGATGGATAAGGTAGGGAACTGGAGTGTGCAACACACATGTGCGAACGTGGGCACCACAGAGGCAGACAGGGCAGCTCCTTTGTGTTTGTGCCCAGACCATTCCCGATTTGGTCAAGAATCTCCAGATTTGGATGTTAGCTTCTTGCTCCAAAATTCGACACGAGGGGTGGGATAGGAATGCTTTGCTCCTTTACTCTCTCCTTCTCTGAATGCCCAAGCCTCAGTTTTCTCTCCTGCAAAATGGCCATGAATGCATTGCCTTGGGGCTGGGATGGGACTGTACAGTAGGAGCTGGGTCCGGGTCCAACATGCACTGCTTTTCCTCCCCAGGACACCGTGGCTGCCCCGTGGCTCTGCACAAACCACCGTAGCCCCCCTGCTTCTGCCACAGAGCTCACGGCAAAAGGCAGACTTGGAAGGCTCAATTTCATGCCGCGGACTGGCTCCCACATGCCTGGGAAACCAGGGCCACCACAAGCGGCATTCCATCCTCTGGCCTGTGACGGCTGGCCACGGGGACATGCGCTGGGCTCCACACGTGTTGGCACATGCACCATGTCCCGGCGGGGCTCTGGAGGAGGGCGCACCACCGCCCTACGTGGCAGCTACCTGGCTGTGCCCTGCAGGGCCCCAGGCTTGTGCAAAAGAAAGGCCCGGATGGTGAAGGTCTCAGAGCACCCAGCCTCATTTCTGCCTCAGGCAAGGGGATCCCTTGTTTGGCTGAGTGACTTCCGGGGCCCCTGAGGCCACGGCTGGCCAGGATCACCCAGGGGTCTCCCTGCTGGTCCTGGGTCAAACACCACAGTGGGAAATGTCTTCATGCACTCTGACTTCCGGAGCTGTGTGGTTTGGGACAAGCTGGTTCACTTCGCCAAACCGAGATCTGCACCTTTGTAAAAATAGAAATACTTGCTTGCTCTCTCTCTCTCTCGCCCTCCCTTAAGGATGAAGGCACCAGCTGCATGATAGTTGTTCCACCGAGCTCATTCCCTCCGGAGTGCCATTAAATGCTCTCAGCCCCTTTTCAGCAGCTACTGAGCACCTACTGTGTGCCAGCCATGCCCTCAAGTCACTGGAAGAGGGTGCAGGACCTTTTAGACCTCGCTTGGCCCCAGGACGGAGCCCCTGGAGACAAGCATTCACCCCCAGAATGGCACAGGCCATGGCAGGTGCTGCACCCAGGCTCTGAGGGGTTCTCTCCCTTCCAGTCACTCAGTGGGTATTCTTCAGGCACCTGCAGTGTTCCAGCCCAGCCCTGGCACTTGGCACGCTGGGGTGGATGCTAGGTGGCCTCTGCCCTGGAGAGCTCGTGGGCCAGAGCACAGGTAGTTCTAGCGCATTGGATGAAGCCTTAGTGCAGCTTTCTGAGGCCGCACCCTGCTGAGGGCTCTCACTGGTTTATGCTCAGATATCACCACCTTGGCTCTAACAGTGACTGAGTTCGAATCCTGGCTCCACTGCTATCATAACGGTCACTGTCCACCTTGGCTTCACTAATCTGTCAAGTATGAGGTGAGATGATCCAATATGGAGGTTCAGTCTACCTGGGCTAGAAGATTTGGTATGTTGGCTCATTTCAGATGCATGAGGAGGTAAGATTCACTTTCTATAACCAAAGTGGAGACCGAAGTGACAGCATGACGTGTTTATAGTCACCCAGCCAGTGTGCAGCAGAGTCGGTTTCAATTCTAGCCTTGTGCGTGTCCAGAAACCCTTGCATTTTGCTATCGTTGCTGTGGTCGTTACATTCTGCTTGCCTGGCTGGGACTAACTGGTACTCAGTGTCCCGACTGTCACCTAGAGAAGAACCCGTAACCAAATTCAAGGGATCTCACAGCATGTCCCCTAGTGGCCATTGCGTCGGAGCAGAGTGACTCTGAGGGACCGTATTGCATCGCAGTCCTCTCTGCACCCTTTCTCTAACCCAGGGGGCCAGAATCCCCAGATCCTGAGGAGCGAGTTTTCCTGCCCATATTTGGAGGGAACCCCATTGCTCTCTGTTTATTTAATTGATCCCAGGGCTGGGCAGTGGCGAGCCAATGCCTGGCATGTGCTGACTGGGTGCCATTCTATTTTTTGTTGAGATTCACAGGAAAGGGAAGCCACATTGTTTGCAGCCAAGGGGGCAGGGTGGAGCCAGGCATTTGAACAATGGGTTGTCTCCTTGGCCACCCGACCGGGCACAGTCATATTTGGTTATGTGTGGGGCGGGAAATAATTATTTATCGGTACTTTTTATTTCAGGGCTCTGGGTAACAGGCAGCTGAATCCAAATATGGTGTGAAGAAAGCTTTGGTTCCATTAGATACTGTCTCCTTCTCCTGGCCCCGACTCTTGTAGTGTTGCTCTTGGCCTTTAAACAATTCAAACTATGTTTTTCCATGAGTTAATCATGCTAGACGCGTGGATGGACACTCACGGCTACATTCAGGCTGTCCTCGTTACAGAGGATTCTGAAGCAACCTTGTTCCAGATGGAGCTTTCTATGGAGATTTGTCTCCTGGTGTCCTGAGAGTTTTGGAGTCCTGAACTGTGACACCAGTTTCATCAATGAGTAGCTCTGGGACAAAATCACAGAAGTAATTTGACTACTCCATGCCTCAGTGTCCTCATCTGTAAAATGGGTAGAGGGATTCCTACCCAACAAGAATGGCACTTTGAAACACCTTGGCGCAGAATAGGCGTCTGTGTGGCTTGGATAGTGACCCTCTGAATTCATGTCCCTTCTTAGGTCCCGTCATACTTGGCACCTATTTGGAAACAGAATCTTGGCAGATGTAATGGGTTCATTCACGGTCATCCTGGAGTAAGTGGTCCTTGGCCAACACGATAACATCCTTGTGAGCAGAAGATGCAGATACAGCTTGGAGCCAAGCAGCTGCAAGCCAGGGACACCAAGAGTCAACACCACCAAAGACTAAAAAGAGACAAAAAAGAATCCTGCCCCGAGTCTCAGGCGAACACAGCCCTGCCACCACCTAGGTTTCAGGGTTCCAGCCTCAGGACGGAGGGAGGGCACGTTTCTGTTTTCTTAGGCTCTTAAGCCACTCCATGTGGTGATTGTGTCATGACAGCACTAGGAAACTACTCTACTGCCTAATAAATGGTTGTATAAAGAGCCCTGTACTGAAGCTGGCACAGAGGCCCTGCTTCTACTGTTTGCCCGTTGGTGGTGTCTGGAGATGCGTGGCACCGGGGCACACAGTGGAGATCGAGCCCGGCTGCCTGACCTCCAGTGACCCCAGCCAATGCATGCAAGTTCCCGTCCAGCCTGTCCGCTCTTCTCCATTGAGTCTCCTGCAGCCTCCTCAGCAGAAAGCTTGCGACCAACTTCACACACGTTTCCCCAACATGCAAATCCAGGATGCTTGCTCCTTTCACACGGAAACAGCATGGACCAGTCCCCCTTCCTGCTGTTGTTCTTTATAAAGCACCACGTTTGCAGAGATGTTCCGGGGTGCCGTCGCCTTCCCAGGAGATGTGCAGCCATCCAAGAGTGGAGTGGCCAAGTGCAATTTATGCAGGCATAGATCATGCTTATAAAGGCCAACGCTGCTTCTCCCGGCCCCCGTGAACACTTAGGGCTGACAGTGCCTAAATAAACCGGTTTATTTACTGCTCTAGTTACCTGTTTAAGACTAGCTGTTATGTTAAGTAACACAGAGTGCCCAGACTAATAAATTTACTGCGTGCCTATTTGTTTTACTGAAGAATTTATTGCGGCGGGAATAACTGTCAGAGGAGCGGGTGGTGAAAGGGCTGGAGCCCCACTGAGGATCCATCACAGCCTCGCCTTCTGACAGCCCCACTGGAGGGCTTTTGTCAGCAGCTCGTGCTCTGCTGCAGAGACCTTGACTCGATGATAAAGGAGCCTGGTGGCCAGGTTCCTGGGTGAAGGACACTGCTTCTGTTTGTCCCATGGGGATGAGTGACAGGCTTTCAAGATTGTGGAGTGATTCACTGCCAACCTCTGGAGACGAACTTCTGTGGACTTGAGGGGTGCTTCCTGCCTGCCAGAAGAGGGGACGCCTGACTTTCCAACCCCAGCCAAGGAGACAAGCTAGGGGGAAAATCCACGGCTCCCTGCAACCCTACATCCACACTCTCCATTCAGTTTGCTTTATTGGTTTTAGATCAGCCAGGGACTCAAGGACTAAAGAGGAGTTAGATTGGAGGCGCAAAACTGTGGGGTGGAGCTGTCTGGAGCACAGACTTTAGGGACAAAGTGAGGGAGTAAATTCTAACAGGGGGATGGAACTTAAAAGGAGACAGTGAACAAAGCATATTTATGTTCACTAAGCCACCCATTGCTCTGAAAACCAGGATGATCATCTATCTTATGTGGTTGTTACGGGGGGCATAGAGGAGGTGATCTTCAAAGCAACAGCGCCTGAGTGTGCTGGTTAAATGTGGCTCCCGAGTGTATCCTGGCTGACTTTGTAGAGATGCTTGGATCCTCCAGTCTGACCCTTCCTTCCTCCCCAGGTTAGAGGGAGGAACTGTCCATGTGAAGAAGCATGGCTGGTCCAAAGTCACACTGTGAATGAGTGGTGTGATGGCTTGTGTCTAGGTGTCCCCTCAAAGTCTTGTGAAGTCATAGGTGGCCCTTTTTCAGAGGTGGCTAAATCTAGAGTGTGTGACTAATTCATGGTGCAATGCTGGGCTTAAGTGTGCTACGATTAAGGGTGGGTGATTACTAAATCAGTCCACTGATTGGTTTTGCAATCCCAGTAGCCTGGATACAATATAAGGGACAGAAAGAGGCTTATCTTTACCGTTGCTTGCTTGGCTGCCTTCTGCCCACCATGAACAGTTTCTCTTCTGTCGTGCCTGTCTGCCATGCCACCCTGTCTTGGGGCCAGCTGACTATGGACTGAAACCTCTGCAAACTGTGAGCCAAATAAACCTTTCCTCTTTTAACTTTCGATGTTGGGTATTTTATCTCAGCAATCAGCAAATTAACTAGGACAAGTGGTGAAGTCTTGGTAAGAAATCATGGCTCCAATCCTAACTCTGTGATCTTATTCCACAAGTGGCTCCAGCACCTTCTGTGGCCATGGCAGAGATGGAAGACCCATCTGTCCTGATGATGCAGACCTGCGCTTCTCAGGACCTTGAGTGTTGGGCATGGGACCTGGCACAGAGTAGAGAAGCAGAGGAATTGTGAAATGACTAAATGACAGCCACAGTTTAGGCAGGTGCACATCTCCATGATCAGGCAAGCGTAGGAATTTGGGAGGTCTCAGAGGAGGATCTGTTGGTGCTGTGGGGATGGGGATGGTTTGCAGCACTGGAAATGCTCTTAGTTTGTCCTGATGTTTGGTCCTGAGCAGCCAGGCAGGCAGAGATCAGAATGATGATAGCAAAAGGGGAAAGGTACCAACAAAGACCAAATGCAGAAAAAGAAGAGCCCTTTCTGGTGCCACTAACGTGTAGACATGGCTGTGTATGGACACCCGCTTGGTGGGCAGAGGCTGTCTGAAGACCCTCCTTGCTGCGCCTTCCTTACCTTCTCTGCAGTGACCCTGAGGCACTGTGACCAGGCAGGGGACACTTCCTTCTACCCTACTCAGGAAGCTAAGGCTTTGAGGCCAAAAGGATTGGCCTCAGATCACACAAAGAGTGAAAAATGAGAAAAAGTAGTTACAGGAAATACTTGGGGACGTCATAGAAGAACACTTAAACTTTAAAGATTACCTACTGATTTTTAGTATAAAAGAAGAAAAACAAGCATGTTTATACTACCTCTCTGCCCTCCTTCTCAGGTCTTTGATTTTTGATGGCTACTCAGGAACTTTATCATATGTAATTTTTATAGTTCATGCTTTTTGTACATTTATGAGTTATTTAGTCTTTCATTAGTTTTCACATAGCTTCTCTACTATTGACCCTTTTATCCTATTCTTTGGTTGTTGACTGGGTCTATGGTTCAGCAGCTTTTAAAGAATGACTTGTGGCTGTGGAGTCACTAGGCTATTTAGCCTTTATCTTGGAAAACCTTATTTTAAGATATCATTGAGTAGCGCTTTGTTTTCCCTTCAGGAGCACCAATTATACATATACTGGCTTTTGTGTAGCTCTTTTATTTGAGTTATCCTCAATGTGGTCCTAATTTGTTGTTTTTCACTCCTATTTTATATGATTTCTCCATGTTTATTCACCAGGTCTTTTTCTCCTCTGTTGTGTTTATCCATTTTTCCTGTCTCTAAATGGCTTTCATCTTTAACATTTTCCTCATCTTAATATCTTTATTTTCTAGATTATCAGCTGGTTTTGTGTCTCCCCATCTCTTTTTGATCACTGTATGACATCCTTGTATTCATCTATATAGAGAAAAATCTCAGAGCTGTGCATAACTATCTTTTCTTTATGCATCAACATGAATTTTCACCTGCAATAAACATATACATACCCCCTTTCATATAGCTTCTATTTTCTTTCTTTTTTCAATTTTTATTTTTTATTAGTACATGCTTGTAGTACATAATGATTATTCCTCATATGGGAGTTGTTACATGTACATAACACCTCTTAATTCTTTTTTTCCATCCTCTTCACCTGCCCTCCCCCTCCCTCCATTTATTCATCCCTTACTGTTTGAGAAAGATTTATTTCCCTACTGCCAATTATATACCTTTCATTTTTTCCCTTTATTTATAATTTGAGCTTCTTATATGAGAGAAACTGTGATATTTAAGCTTGTGCGTCTGATTTACTTCACTAAATATTTTGATCTCAAGATGCATCCATTTTCCTACAAATCACTCAAACTTATTCTTCTTTATGGTAGAGTAGTGCTCCATTATACAACATTTGCTTTATTCTTTCATCTGTTGATGGATGTATAAGCTACTTCTGAGGTTTTGCTGTTATGAATTGTGCTTACATAAACATGGGCGTGCATGTGCCACTACAATATGATGCGTTTAGCTCTTTTGGGAAGATACCTAGAAAGAGAATAACTAGGTCAAGTGAACTTTCTATTTTTAGACTTTTGCTGAATCTCCAAACTGATTGCCACAGTGGTTGTACCAGTTTACACTCTTGCCAACAGTGGAGACGGGTTGGTTCCTCGTCCCTTGCAGCCTCCCCAGCATTTGTTGTCTGCTGACTTCTTGATGACAGCCATTCTCTCTGGAGTGAGATGCAATCTCAGTGTTGATTTAATTTTCATTTCTCAAGTGGCCAGCGATGTGGAATACCTTTTCTGTTCTTATTGGCCAGTTTTACTTCTCCATCTGAGACATGTCTATGCTTCTCAGAGGCCTGTGTTTTCACTGGGTCTTTAAACTTGGGGGATATCCATTATCTTTTGCTTCACTGTTTGACACTGCGATGTTGCTGTGGCTATGGACAAGACCACAGGTCCTCTGTGCCACCAACTTATGCTCGCTGCCTTGTCTCCTCTTCGCTCCCCCTGGCCTCCTGAATATTCATCAGCTTGGAAACAATGACATGACGCTCCTCCAGCTTGCGCTTCTTCAGACAACCCGTGCTCTTGCATGAGATTTCTGCAAAGGCATCGCTCACCTCTCCTCTGCTTCGTACAGAGCCAGCAAATCATCAAGAACCATTGATTTCCCTGCTCCATGAGTGAACACAATAGGGACCATCCACATGGTTGGAGATGGTTACATGGTTGATAGTGGAGCTTCAGTTCCTCTAACATCTTCAAGTGAACATTCCTGAAATTTTCAGATCAAGAGAGATGACGATCCAAGACCTCGGCATCTGTTTTAATTGATTAAAGAGATGATAGCTGAAACTTAAGAATTTGGGCTTAAAGCCAAGGGATTAGAAGATCAGTATTGATTTGCAGTCCAAATAAGTTTTGCCAAAGGAAGCTTCAGCATAGCAAAGATGATACTGACTGTAGCTGATAAAATGCCCACAGCAGCCCAGGCCCCTGGCCACTGTCTGGGTTGTTTTAATTGCAACCCAAAGAACAACGCATTTTGGTGAGATTTTCTAAACCCCATCTGATCAAACAGGAATGAGAAAAAGGAGGATCTGAAAAGTGAGGGAACAGGAAGATAAATCACTGAGCTTGCATTTAAAGCCCCCTTTTTTCTGCGTGTGTTAATGTTAAATCTCAAAATAAAATTTTGAGTCAGTAGAAATTCCAGCACACCCTCGGATACTTTTGGTTCCCCCTGCCCTGTTCAGTGCATCTTTCCCTGTGTCTAATGTGATAACACGTGGTGGCCTCCTTTACCATCAATTTTTCCCTTCTCCTCCCTGGCTACTCTTCCCCTGCTTCCCTTGTTATCAGCACCGATTCTTAATCAATTTGGATTAGGAATTGATAAGAGTTTCTTGGATAGGAAGAGATACCTTTTGGGCTACATCTATAGCTGTTGTCCTGGCTTAAGGATTTGGTCTGCCCCCATCAACGTGCTCTATGCCAGAGCCAACTTCAAAACCAGCATCCTGTAATTCACAGCAATCATGAGTAAAGCAAAAGAGAAGGGCTGCACTGGGGATTTGCATATTCTTTCAGCCTGTGAATTCCCTTCCTTCCTCACAGTGCCACTCCTGGCCCTGCTCCTCTTCTTGCTGGGTCTGTCTCTGGCTGAGGAGTTGATGACCCCCAAGCTGGTCAGCAGAAGCAGCTGGACACCCTCCCAACCCTGCTATCCATTGTCTCCACACTTCAGTGGCTCACAGCTCTCTGCCAATGTCTCTGCCTCACTCCTAGTCCTGCTGGTGTGGTCAGTAAGGTGGTCAGACAGTCCTCTCATCTTTTGTGTTTGCTGAAGCTGATTCTCAAAAGTGTGACTTTCCATATGATCCTCAGAAACCTCAGTGGTGATAGTCGCAGTCACGCAAACCAGGAAGACACAACTGAGAAAATCTGTACAAATTCAACATAGCACATTGCATTTAGCCCATTTCCAAAAACTTGATTTCCTTATTCTTTCAGCAGAAAAATCTACTCTCTGATTCCAAAACTGCATTTTCAACCCGAGAGAGGAGAGAGAGAGAGAGAGAGAGAGAGAGAGAGAGAGAGAGAGAACGAGCCTGTCTTCTTGGTGACCCTGAACTTGGTGGCCCCTGATTCACACAGGAGTTCCCCCAAGATGCAGGGCTTTGGGAGGCCAAGTTCATGCCAGGAATTGCAGACATCAAGGTACCGCTTTGCCACATTGAACCTGGCCTTGACTTTCCAACTTCTCTCTTCCTGGACTGTGAGCAATCTGAGCCTCCCGAGTGTATTCAGTGCAGGATTAAATCGAGGCACTGATTTTTGATCATAAGGACGAGAGAATGCTTGTGTTGAGACCCAAATCCTCACAATGCACATCCTTCTTTACTCCACAACCGATTTTATAGAAACATTAAACAGAAATAGTGTAGTAAAATTCATGCCATAAGAAGTCACATTCTGTATCATTTATAGATGTCAAGGATACATTTGCTTTAAAGAATATAAAATAGTATTACGAGGAGAGCTGCATAGCCCTCCAAATCTCCAGCAGATAGGGGCACTGGACTTCAGATCCTACAAATACAGTACGATTTTTGGTTAAACGTGTTCCTATGCGGGCCTTAATTTATTTGGTTGCATTGAGAACTTTTGCCAAAGACTCCATAACATCTCACTGGTATTTTATAAACCTTTCTGATAGCAAGAGGAGAGAAAGCTTGAGGATCCCTGGAATGAGAATAGGGTTGGACTCTTTGCTCTGAAATACTTTTATCGTACTTCCAGGAAGCTTTATTCTGAGGCCTTGA
>PVJX010035497.1:0-18210 GCA_004027295.1 Dolichotis patagonum | reverse complement strand
ATGTCATGATGTGAAGTCCAGCAAAACTATCACTTTTTGTTCAAAGTGATCTTAGCTTGCTTTGCCTTGTTTAAGTTCAACACACATTAAGGTATGGACAGCTGTTTTGAGGAGAATGAGAGACACTATGACAGCCATTCATGGCTTCCCTATTGTCTGGTCTTAAAGACCTGTAATGCCCTCCTCGTCCTGCTCAGATCAATTCCATACTAGGTTGTTTCATGTGAATACCTGACAATATGGACAACTATTTGGAAGAAAACAGGAGTCAATATGATAGAGAGTGAATATCTCCAATTGTCTAGCTTTGAAATTTATGTCTTACATTGCTTTCTTGTGATCCGCTTTGCTCTGTTTTGTTGTGTCTAATTTTACCCTGTTGATATAATTCCATGTATAGTTGAGTGGGTAAGATGGATGACCATATTGTTGTTCTTGTCAGATCGTGGAGCAGAACTGTTAACAGTCTCACTGTTTGAATGTCTACTTTACATGTTTTAACTTTGTAATTTGAACAACTATTTCCAAGAAGTCAGTATGTAATTAGTCAAGTAATAATTTCTTAGGTTTTATTGTTGTTGTACTTTTCCTTGAAATACTGTATTGTCGCTACTTTTTATTCTGTTTTATTTTGTTTTGTTTTTTCCTCTTTAAATAAAATTATTTAAAAAAATTGAAATGGTGGGAACCATTGGCTTCCTCATTTTTAGAAACACAATTGCCCAGAATTGTTTTTGTACTTCTAGGTTTCTTCTGGAACCAAATGAATTTTAGGATTGTTTTCTCTAGTTCTGTGAGGTATAATAATGGTAATTTTGATTAGAATTGCCTGAAATCGGTATAACAATTTTCGAAGTATGACAATTTTCATTACATTGGGTCTTCCTATCCATGAGCAAGTCATACATTTTCATTTTCTGATATCATCTTCTATCTCCTTTTCTCAGGATTTTGATAAAAGTGGAAGTCACATGTATCACTGATGGATAAATAAAATGTGTTATATTCATACAATGCAATTCTATTTCATAGTAAAAAGGAATAAATTACTTAATATCAAAAACATTATTGTCAATAAAAAGGTTCACATGAACAAGAATGACATAGTCACCATATTTGCAAATGTCTATGAAAGATCTATTTATAGGACCAAAACCCACATCATTGATTGCCTAAGGGTTAGCCATGATAGGAGGAAATAACTGTTAAGGTACACAAGGAAACATCCTAGAATTGTGGAAATATTCTAAAACTAGACTGTAGTGAATTTTATAAATCTTTATAAAAATGTATCAATTCCATTGACAATGGGTGGCTAATATTATGTGTAAATTTTGTATTTTAATAATCTATTAAAATAAACTGATATTAGCACTGGTTGTACTTGTTAATTGTTGTTTATTACTTGTAGCACAAATGTAATATATGTCAAGTATAAAAAAACCTAAGTCTTTAGCCTATTATTTTATGATCAAGAATTATTATTATTATTATTATTATTGGTACCAGGGATCGAACTCACAATCTCTCACTTGCCAGACAGGCTCTGTGCTTCCTGAGCTAAATGCCTGGCCTATGACCCAGAATTTTGATGATGAGTCATTCATTCTGTATTATTTCCTATATTTTATGATGCGCATTTCTTTGACTCTGTTGTAGATACAAATTCACTTGATAAGTAAAGAATACATGCAGCAAAAATTATTTAAAACAAATTTTATGTTGTTTTTTAAACTACATTCTGGTAGGAGCCATTGGCTGCCTCATTTTTAGAAACACAATTAACACACTGCCTTCTCCTGCTGCTTCAGCAGTGCTTTGAGCAGGTGAAGACACATATGTATAACTATCTTTATCGGGGAACATTTGTTTTATGTCTACCTGTGCACATGTATTTTAAACATTCAGCTTATTTGCTTTGTATTTTACATTTGTGAATGCTAAAATGCTATAATAGAATTTTCCCATACAATATTATAAAGCTGAAAATTAAAAGAAGTCTTAGCAATGTTATTCTGGCAGACATAGATACAATGGGAGTAAGTAAGAAGTAGCACTGAAATGGAAGACTGTGAGTCTTAGGTAGGATTAGAATTGAATCCTGTTTCCTGGTCTTTAATTTTCAGCTCTATTTTACTTTTTTTCTCTCTGAATTAATGAACATGCTTTTAGTTTTAAAATCAGAACATCACAAAAAAAATTCTTTTTAGGTACTTTCCTATACTCAATTACTTGCAGAATTAGATAAACATATGTGACCTTTTACTTCTAAAAGCTTAGAGTTTAAAACAAGTTACACATATTAGAAAGACAGTTGAACAATTAAATATTTATGACTCAAATATTTTATTTGCTATACTATGCCTTATGTATTTACTTTTCACTAATATTTTATGAAAATGTAGTGGGCATTCATACAAACATTGAGTCATTTCACATCACCCTAATTTTCATTCACTTTTAAAGCTTTGTACAAGAATTTCTCAGTAAAGTATGAAGAAAAGCAAGATATATATGTAGGTAGATAGGTGGACAGATAGAGACAGACAGACAGACAGCATTAAACTTAGGCTTCCTTTTAGATTTTTATTATTTTGTTTCTTTTTATTTTATCTTTGTTTTAGTAAGGTCAATCAGATTTAGTAACTGTGCCAAATTCCTGTGTGATGTCAAAAATCTTTTTTTTTGGCCAAATATATGGAATTTCATTGGCCAACATAGGAAAAAAGAAATCCTAGTTGGCAAAGGATCGAGTTTATTCTTTCAACATCTTCTCTAATAAAAGATAAGTGCTGCTATGAATCATATTTCTCTTAGAAATCAAAATGTCTTCAAATGAAGCCTAATGTAGTGAAAAATATTGATAAAATGTGTACTTAACTTAGAAAATATATAGATCATTCTATCTCTAGCAGTTTAGTGATGAAACCAATGATGCTTTTAAAGAGTTTTAGGAATCTGAGCTGTCATCCACGATTGCTATTTAAAACATAAAAGAAAGCAGAAATTATTAATAAAAAATTTTAAAATCTAATTAATTTGCAATGAAAATGAATATGCCAATATTCATATTCCAATGGCAAGCGCTAAGATATTTATGTTCTGTTTATTCAACTCTAAAACTCTTGACATTCAAAAGGAGACTAAAAGAGTAATAAAAGGGCCTCAAAAAAGGTGCCCAATATTTGTACACCATTTCTTCACATAGGTCCAAATTTGATTTTTAAAAAAGTTGACCTGTATTCTAAGTCAACAGGAAGACCTTCTGAAAGGGTTAAGCTTTCAGTCCTTATTAATTCAAAATTGCTATTCTTCCTCAGATTCAAGCTACATGACAGATATTAGCCCTTCTATACACTATTTCCTATTCCCTTTCCCTTTGCTCAGTGGATGATAAGGAATACCAAATCAATAGCTCTGCAGAAGCAGATATAACATTCCCAGAGACGCTGGAGACAGGGAATAGAAGCAACAATTCATTTTTCTGTCTCAGTTTAGATTGTATTTATACCACCTGCTATGCCTGTGGGAATGGAATCTCTGGTAACGTCTTTAGACACACACTTTTTCTCAGTGACTTTTCTTTTTCTATTCAGTGTGATAGGATTTTTTTTTTCCTGAGAGAAGTAGCCTATGGCACTTGGCTGAAGAGATGAGACTTCAATGAGATATAGGAGACAAAGAGTGACAAATTAAAATGACAAGGCTGTCTTATAAGATTGTGATCTAGTGAAATAAAGTATTTCAGGCCCAGTCAATGTAGACAGCATTATGCTATGTGGTAATAGATTGCAAGACCTGGGCAGCCTGTATATGTCTTTGAGATTACTGAATTTGTCACTACCTACACTCTTCCAAAACTGTGTCTATCCTAATTTTTAATAATATAAGTATGGTTTTTATATAAGTCAATCATTTAGAGATAGTTAATTTTTCCTTAAAAATCTCTTTTAAAAAATAAAATTCAATAATATGTTAGTCACTGGCATGAAATTAAAGAGAAGCCTTGAAATAGATAACTAACAGTCTCACAAGTGATGGTGAACCTTGGCACTGTGTCATATTGAACGTCTTTTTACATCTGTTTCCTCATAACTCCAAGAGGTGGTTGACCACACACTCCTGAATTTCAGTCCTGCCTGCTGGACTTTTCTACCTGGTATTAATACTGTTACACCAAATTCAACACACACTAAGTAAAATTTATGATTTTTCTTTAAAAGAATCGAAGGAAATTCATTAGTAAGTTATCATGAAATTTTAATTTGCTTAATCTGTATTTACTATTTCATAGCTACTGAGGAAGAAAGAATATAGTATTTGAAGCATGCTTGAGTAGGAGGAAATGTGTAGTCATCACTAATATTTTTCTTTTTTCTCTCCTGTATGTCACTTGATACTTCATCAAATCTATAACTTTCTTTGAAATGTTTTCTACATTTTTCTTTTCCTATTGTTTCTCATTACTTTTCAAAATACAAAATAGAATTCTTTCTGGGACTTTAATCATATTTTAAAATATATTGGAACACTGAGAATTTATAAAAGTAACTTTTTTCTCTCATTAAAATCCCTCCTGATACTTGTAGCCAGGTTTTACTGTATCGAGGAATTGGAGCCAACTATAATAGCTTATATGTTGTATATCTTGGAAATCTTCTAAGATTGTTTGAGGATTCAAGCCAAGAAAAAGTGACACCTCAATAAAGAAGTGGCTGTCCCTGGTTGTGGATGGCCATGTTTCTCTCTTCCTCAAGGATTACACATATATCTTTTGGCTGGTAGCTGATTTTTCATTGTTTCTAGTTTATTGAAAACTAGAGACTGTGGTGCTGCTTTAGAAGCTGTGTAGCAGTTGCTAGAATGGCAAGCTTATTGTATTTGTGTCTTGACTTAAATGTCATGATCATTCTCCCCAGTAAGCCTGTGCATGTTTTAGATGCTATATGACAAATATTTTGAAGGAGGTTGGTTTTCCAACACCAAATATAAGAGTTTTGATAATTAATACAATTTGAATAAATTATTGATGTCAAGCCTGATGGTTGTAAAAGTCTGACTCCCACAGATTTAAGAATCTTTGTGTGTCTTTTCAGATCCTCTCTTTAAGAATGGGTGGCCTTTTGAATACAAACCTGTTCAAGGGGAGGAAAAGAAAAAGTTAAGATAGAATTATTCTTGAGGGTAAAAGAGAGTGTTGAGATGAACCAGGAAAGCTTCTCTACATATTATCATAATGGGACTGAACACCTCATTTCTGATTCTGATCTCACTTAAAAATAGATTTTTTTTCAAGTTTTTTCAAAGGGTTATATGGAGGGAAATAAAAAAAGTAAATAATCGAATGACCAAAAGAAATTTTAAACACATACAAAACTGATGCTCCAAATGTGGATTACTGCTTTGTAGGTAAGCATCAATAAACACAATCTACTTTGGTAAAGTTAGTGTTTTATACTTATATATTTTTCAATATATAATTTTTCTTCTAGTAAGAATGAGGGAAATGATGAATAACTTCAACATCAAAGACAATACATCATGAATGAGCTCAATGATGGTCATAAGTCTCAATTGGACTTAAGATGAATAAACAATTTCAATAAATTGAATTAATTAGATTGGGCTTAAGTGTGCAAAGCAGTTCATTTTCTGAAATCATGTACAATAACTTGTTCAAGAAGCGCTGGTGTATAATTGCCTCAAGTCAGAGGATAAAAAAGAGAAAAAGCTGAAAATCCATTATGTTCGTGTTAACAGTCTAACTAAACTAATTAGCTGCTATTTGAATTTTCACACCTCAATTTCATGATCTTTCTTGCCTCAAACCTGAGACTCTAAAGAAACAAACAAAGAAACCCACTTAATAGAGAGCAGTTCTGAATATACTGCAAAAGATCTCTTTTTAAATCATTTACTCCTGTGTTTCCCACTTTCATGTGTTTACATTGCTTTACATCGCCTTTTCATAGATCATCTATACATAAACTTACATACTAATCAGCTATGTGCATATAAATAATACAATGTAATATTTCCATATAGATATCAGCAACCCAATTGCTATGTATAAATCACTTTTAGTTTAGTGGTAAGAATCACAGTGCTTAGCCTAGAAATGTAAAAAGACATGCGAAATTCAGAATTTAAAATAATTAAAAATCCCAAGGTAAATATCAATAACCATCTTTTCATATTTGTCACAAAATACTGTGAGTATCTAAAAGGATTTCTTTAATTTTATAAGTGGATTTGAATATGTGAACCTGTCAATTATAGTTAGTTTCAGTCTTCACACACTTTCTCTAATTGGAATCTGCTCTTTTATAATTTGACATTAAGGAAAAGATATGTGGAAGAAAATGTGTTTTCATTTAAGTTGTGTAAACTGGAAAATCACCAATAACTAATAAAACCATAACTAACTGAATTATGTGAAATCTCTAATATCTGGTATGCTTGTCTTACACAAATGATCATTTAACATAGGTTAATCAGATTTTATTCTGCCATGATCAGAAATCCTCCTTTCCAATATATTCCAGTTAATAACAGCCTTATATTGAGACACTACCCAAAAACCTCATTTTAATACCACATTAATAAGTCACAATGCCAGTCGCACCATTGAAAACTTGAAAAACCTGTCTTTATATCTTGATCTACAAATGTCACTCATATGTCACTACAATAAAAATTCAGTTTGTTAAATTTACAATTGTTCTATAGAATATTGTATTACTGTATTCCAAAAGGTATTCTTCTATTACTCAATAATTCACGTTGTAATGATATATTTATGTTGTGATTTTTGTGTAATATAGTATAACTCAATTTCAGTTATAAGGAGAGGATAGTAATAATATTTTTCACTTCAGTGAAATATTTGCATTAAATATTATTTGCATATATTCATATCAGGTGTATAATAAGCATTATAAAATTATCATTGTACATTGGTTCTTTATGGTTTCTGAAGCATTTTATAGTTTCAGATAAAACAAAACAAATCTACCTATGGAAAGTTTTATATTGTTATTAATAAAATTTGTTCTTTTAATAGTTTCATACATTATTTATGAATAACATTAAATACAAAATTAATAATCAATTTAAATAGAGGCTCATGAACCATAAATTGTGTTATAATCTAAGAACAGAATCTTTGAAGAGAAGAATTAGTGTCATATACATGAACTGAAGCCTTTGAGAAGGATCAGACCCTAATTTCTCGTATTGCTCTCCTTTCATGTTCTCTGGTGTGTGGATTGTCTGGTTAATTTCTAGAGTTGAGATCTGACTGCGAAGTGGC
The DNA here is from genome assembly GCA_004027295.1 of Dolichotis patagonum. NCBI lineage: Eukaryota > Metazoa > Chordata > Mammalia > Rodentia > Caviidae > Dolichotis > Dolichotis patagonum. The sequence continues at coordinate 10,898 of PVJX010035497.1, read as the reverse complement.
ATTGAAGTTACACAGGACTCACTTCCTGTATGTTTTCCCGGCAGGTTATGCAATTGGTGAGAACATATAACTAAGGAATCCAAGGTCATGAGTTCAGTACTCTGTGGTCCTGTTTGCTTTGTTGTGTGCAACAGTTACTGCTCATACGTTTCTTCACAGGTAACATCCTTGCATGTATATGTTATTTGTCACAAGAGAGGTCCGCGTGTGTGATGGTTTTTGGAAAGATCAAAGCAAATCTTTAAATTCACAGTTCTTCCCACCCTTTTCCATCCCTTACAGCAGAGTAATGATGCAATTGTCAAGTCTGAGGGAGAGAAATACTTACTACATTCTGTCATCCGATTAAACCCGTGGTAATGAAATGGTGAGTCTCACATTCAGAATCTTAATTCTAATACAAATCCTGTTCTTGAGTATTTATATATGGATTTTGAGTTTGTATTAATGTCTTAAAGAGCATAAAACTTCTTAAGGGCCATGAATTCCACAAAGGCAACAGTATGCTTTAGAAGAAATTATAAATGTTAAAATAGTAATTTTTCTTCCTAGTCATATACTGATAATCTTAGCTACTCAGCGGGCCATGGCAGGAATATTGCAAGCTTGCGACTAACCTGGACAACTTGTGAATCTATTTCAAACAATAAAACTAAAGATGCCACCTGGAGGTATAGTTCAGCGATAGAACACTTACCTAACATGCCCAAAGCCCTAGGTTTAATGCCCAGTATTGCCAAAAAGTTGATGATTTTGTAAAACCGTTTTTACTATCACCATCTAGTCCCTTCCAGTCTCTAAGATATAGTTTCCAGATAATAAAATTTCTTAGCATTTAGAAATGCTTGCTTTTTTTAAAATGTAAACAAGAAAGCAGCCAGTAACACAAGGAAAGACTTTATAGAGATTAAAATATTTAGCCATTCTAATGAACTTCATTTTCTAACAAGTAATCTTTTACCTGTAAGTATTCATTCTTCTGATGTTAGCAGACTTTACAGTACTTGCTAACCAGTGTTGGAATGGAAACTTCCATGTGAAAGGACTTGAAATATCAGCAGACTCAAATAATAATGCATAATAAGTAGAATACTATTTACAAGTAATGTTTCAAAGGTATCAGTGTAAGAGTACTTGAAGTATGTCAATCAGGTAAGCTACTACTGAAATTTCTATGTATATGTTAAAAATGATGGCATGGTCAAACAAGGCAGTATCCTTGTGGTAAAGAAATGCAGAAGAATATTTTATATGTATCTCCAAAAATATAAAATATGGGCATATTTTACACAGAAGAACATTTGTAAATTTAAAAAAGAGAGAAAATTAGAAAATATTCAGGTGGTGTACTGCCCATTTAGGAAAGAAGAAAACAAAGTTAAAATAGTGATATTCCACCCATAGTAATATATTATACTGTATGAAATATATTGAGCAATTATCTCTAACATAGGATCCTAAAATTCCACCCACAGTTTTACCACTGCATATTTATGTTAAACAAACTTCTGCTTTGGTATAAAGGTGCTTACATCAACTGTATGTGAGAATGAGGTGGGGATGCAGGTGATGGACAGCTAAAAGCAATCTAAGAACTCACAAAGACAGAATGTGCTTAGAAAAAGTACAATTGACAACTGACTGCCTTACAGGTAAACTATGAAGTACATGTACGTGTGTATATAATGAAACCCTGTGCAGTAATCAATATATAAAATACAGAGAGAAAGAGGAATCTCTAAAACTTAGGATCGCATGGAAATCCACACATACATATTTGAGAAAAGCTAAAATTAAAAAGGACAATAATTATTGCATAAATGTAAGAATTCCAGTCTATCTTTTTAAGAATTTTGTAAACACTACAAATTTATCATCATATTAGAGTGTATGCTTATTGGTAAGAGGAAGAAGAGAGGCAATGTAGAAGCACATCAAAATAGTTAGATCTTGCAGAGATGGAAGATGACATGTTCTGGATGGAGAAATTTAACTTGACCTTTGGCATCCAAGGATGTAAGGCTATGACTCGCATAGAACAAGGCAGGACACACCAAAAAGAGGCTCAATTGTCAAAGAGTTTCTACAGCCTGGATGAAAGTGAGCATTTTAAATAAACACTTGCAATATTCTAGAAGACCATACATTATGTTGGTGGAGGCCAAAGCTGCCAGTCACTGCCCTGCTGCCTGCGGAAGGGAGCAGTTTCCAGCCCCAGCTCAGATCTCCAGTGTGTTGATGAGCCGTGGTCATGCGTGAGTCCTTACGTGCCCACAATGTCAAGACAATTGTATCAACACTTTAAACTTTCATGACTACTCTGGGACATACTTTCTTTTTAGGATTAAAGGAAAATTCTCCCATTTTTGAGCCATTCTTTTGTCAGTTCTACAGAGTTGTATGTAACTTTCTAAATATTTTAAAGAAATACAGTTTTACAAATATTTAATATTCTGCTAATTCGTATTTTTATTTATTTATTTTTTATTTTGAAGAGAATAAAACCAAATGAGAACAAAATGAAAAAGGGTCAATCAAAACAAAAGGATGGACATAGTAAATGACTTAAAACCAAAATGTAAGGTGATCAACGATGGTTACCATGATGTCTCTTGTTATATTCAATAGAAGATATCATCAGGCATAATAAAATTGAGCATAGCAGTACAGAACAAAATCAATAAAAACAACACACTGGAGACATTCTAGGAATTCAAAAGAAGGTAATAGTCAAACCAGAATGGGTATCGTAATTAGTCTTATTGTCTTCAGAGTAGTTACCTATACTCACAGACTTGATACTATCAAACATACAGATTCAAATAAAATCAGTCAAGACAAGCCAGTGATCAAACAAAACAAATTCAAATAAAATCAGTCAAAAAAAAGCAACAAAATCAATACAGGACTTGAGATTAAGTTAATAGGAAATTAAAAATAGTTGCTGTAGTATATCCTGCTATCTTTGGAATAGGTGTCCATGCCATCAAGTCTAGTATAAGTAGACAAACTGGAACACAATATAACCAAACTAAACAGAGCGATGAAAACAATATGGGTTTCAAATCATGATGCAAGATTAACAATGTCCACTGCCTTACATTTATAGGCAATTTCTCCCCTTTCATTTTCACAGGGTGCATTGTACAATTTGTATCCCACTAACTCCTTTAGTTTTTAGATTAGGGAGGCAACTTGCTATTAAGTGTTATGAACCTTTTTACCCCTGAGCATGATCTCAAGTTGTATCCATTTACCTACAAGAGCCTCAAGGTTTTCCTTCCTTATCGCTGGGTAGTTCTCCATTGTATAAAAGTGTTATGTCTTTCCAACCAATATGCAGCTGAAGGATGAGTTACCCCCACTTTTTTTTTTGTTCCCTGTCACATAAAGCATTATTTTCTTATCTTTGACTTTCAGTCCATAAACTCTCTTTCAGGTTAATTATATTTCTTATATAAAGCATCTTGATGGGTCCTATCTCCCAATCCACTCTGCCTGTTTCTTTTTATTAGTATATTGAGGCCATCCATGTTAGCAATTATGGCCAACCTTCTCTGCCTCATCTCTGCCATGCTACTTTTCTGTCATTGTTTGTCTAATTTTCCTCATCATTCTAATGTCTGTCCCATTCAATAAGCCCCCTCTGTCACTGTTCCTGAAGCCATGGTCTTTTTTCTCACTCTCTAGAATGTCCTTCAGTATTTTTTGTAGGGTTGGATTGTTGGTCATGAACTCCCCCAGTTCCTCTTTGTCATGGAAGCATCTTGTTTCTCCATTAATTCTGAGAGATAGTTTTGCAGGGTACATCAATCTGATTTGGAGGTTATTTTCTTTCAGGGCTTGGAATACTTCACTGCAAGCTCTTCTTGATTTGATGGTTTCTGTTAAGAAGTCTGATGTGATTTTGATGGGTTTTCCTTCCTAGGTGATCTGTTTCTTTTCTCTGACAGCTTTTAATATTCTGTTCTTGTTTTGAATTTCTGGGATCTTGATTATTAAATGTCTGGGTATAGATCTATTTTGGAGTTCTATATGCCTCATATATCTGGATATCATTTCCTTTTCCTATGCTTGGGAAGTTTTCTTTAATTATTTCTGTAAATAACGTTTGTATTTCATTTGTGTTTATCCCTCCTTCTTCACTCACATTTTTTATTATTAAGTTATAGATCCTTTTGTCATCTTCTAGTCTTTGTATTGTTACATCCTGGGTCCTTGTTATTTTTAAAAAGATCTTTCCTTTCACAATCACAAGTAGCAAACCTGTCTTCAAGGTTTGATAGTCTATCTTTAGTTTCTTTCAAGAAGTTTTGCCAGCTTTTAATGGAGGTTTTAATTTCCTGGTAATCTCTTTGAATCTGTTTCATGTATTCTAGATTTTTTAATAGTCTTCATTAAAGGTTTCCCTCCTTTTTCTATGCTCTTCCATTCTTCCATCTGTGTTCTTGAGAGGTACTTAGCATTTCTTTTATTATTTTTCTGATATCATCCTTCACTTGTATTAATATTTCTGTTTTAAGTTCTTCTGTAATTTCATGAAGATATTTCTTTACATCAGATGCTGTTTCTTCAAAAAATGAAGGTGTGCAACTCCCCAACTCTACTGTTTTTATCTCTCCTGGGCCAGTATGCCTTGGATTGGAGGCATGAGACTACCTTTTGTTTCTTCCTCTTGTCATGTTTCTGGTTTCTTCCAGACAAGTGGATAGTGGGGTCCCCGGCACTTCTGTATTGGTTATAATTACTGTGAAGCATTCTGTCTAGGGATAGCTGCCCTCCTCAATCTGCTGGTGACCACTGGAGTACAAGCGGGGGCAGGGCAGGCTGGGCCCTCCCTTCTGAGCTGGTCAACCACTGGGAGTCTTCACCACATTAATGTGTGCCACGCAGTTTGGGCTGGTTAAGGATAGCTTTAGGGAAACCTCAGTCTTGGCTATTGGATCGCACACAGGGGTGGGACTCAATCCAAGCAATTCTCACCAATCTGCTCTGCAGAATGAAGCTGGCTGAAGTTCTGGTTCCGGGTTTATCTTACTGATTCCAAAATGTCACCTGGCCAATGGTCCACTCCCGTGGGAGGACTGAGTTCCCCATACTCACCACGAGCTGGTGCAGTTCTTTGGTCCGCTGCTCCCCTCCATGACTGCATCCTCCCACTGATACCCTCAGACTTGCCAACCCCCAACTTCACCATGACTGCATTTTCAGATTCTAGTTGCATTTTGCACACGTGGGACTGGCTCCAGTGAGAGAACATCTGGCTACAGCCTTCTGTCCAAATTTTTCTTTTTCTTTTTTTTCACTTTAGTTTCTTCCTGGGTCAAGAGGATCCATCTCCTTCTATCTGGTCTTCTCCAGGATGCTATATTCCAGCATCTGAGCTGTTTGTCTCAGAGAGGATTTTTACTTTGCTGCTTATTGATCTGTCATGTTCCCAGTATCCCCATCAATGAAAGAATCACTTCACTTTTACTGCAGATCAGGATATACATTCTTGATTCAATGATGAATAAATGGATAAATTGTTGATCAACAGATGAAGGAAACTGAAAACAAAAATAGAACCTGGAAAAAGAACTTCTGTGATGAAGACTGCATTTCCGTTGTCCTCTGGTGGTGAGAAGGTTCAGCGTAGGCCTTAGACAGAAGTCTGGATGATCAGACCTTGTATTTTTTTAAATTGTAGATGTCAGATATTATCTTTTGGGGAGTATTTTTTATTATATTTTGTTTAAAAGGAAATGCATACTTTTAGAATGTTGTTATAAGTAAATTTAATGCACTGGAAAAAATTTTTAAAAAGAAAATGAGATAAAAACAATGTCTCTTCATGTGGAAGAAAAAAGAAGAGAAGAGGTGAAAGCAACCATCTTAGTCCTAATCTGTGTAAATCATTAAAATGTCATTGTAGAAAAGTTTTAAAGCAAAAGTGAGAACCCTCCTTAGAACAACCACTGATATTTGTGTGCCTAGGGAAGAGGTGGACTCGTTATATTCTGCTGTCAGCCAAGATGCTATTGGTTCTCATTCTTCAGATGCTCCTTACACCCTTTCTGGCCACAAGAATTTCATATTGTATTAACTCAGAAATTGTGTTTTTCATAAAGGTATTTGTGTGATGACATGCTCATGTGACTTTGAATACTTTTACTGAACTATTAGTATCTTAAAACAGTACTTTGGATATATGAGCTTGATTAGAAAATGTACAACTGATTGCCCTGCAGCTAAACTCTTTATTAATCTGTACCATGCAATTTCTAGTTTGAAATTCAGAGGCATTTAGAAAATTAATCCTTCAGAGAGGATAATTCAGGTGGTGAACTTAGTAGAAGAAAGGTCTTTTGGGTACTTACTTAGGACACATTATCCCTAGCAGACCTGAATGAATAGTACTTTGAAACATTTGCTACAAAAATCCTTTCAGCAAGTCAGCTTCAGACTTTGGCCTTCATCAGCTTGTGGTAGATGAATACATCTTACATTTATGTAGTTCTTTGCATTTTAGAGTCCAAAGTGCTTTACATCATACATCTGACTTACGTGGGTAGAAGTATAAAAATCTCGGGTGTTAGGTACAAAGCAACCTCAATGTTGCTAACTACACCAAAAATCCACTTATTCTTTCCTCTGTGGTAGAAATCAGTGTTGACAGGGTATTCTTACATGGAGAAGTCATTTGGTAGTATAACAGAAAAAAGATTATACGCAAATTTTCTGCCAGCCATCAATGTGGAAACTTCAAGTTGAGTTCTGCTCTCAGTGATTTTAGCTCAAGTCTCAGGGGAGTTTCATGGCATAAATATTAAAGTGAAAAATTGACTTTGGAGCATAAGTGCATGAAATAAAGTCTTTTTTCTGTAGAAAAGGCGATGAAATGATTAAACTTTTATTAAATGACATTATCTAATAGTTCTGGTTTTCTTTCATGTGACTCAAGAGAAAAAAGTGTATTCATAGAGCATCACAAAAACATTGTATGTCTATCTGGAGACATTTTTCAAATGTGATTATCTCTACAAATTTTTTCAAGCGTGTACTAACTGGTACACCTTGGAACTAGGTACTATACAGTGTAATATAGTTTTGTATAGCATATACTTATGTATGTCTTTATATATGTTCATATGTATACTTTCAGAATATAATACAGTAACACGGCTACAGATGCTTCATACATACCTATGTGTAAATGTATGTTTATACAATAGAAGTAGCCTTCTGGGGAATGAAAGCATAAATATGTTCAAACTTAATGAACACACATGTATCCTTATCTTGGCAAACCATCTTCAGTTCTGTGGTGAAAATAAAAACTTTACATCAGGGAAATATTTTAAAATAAAGGTTTGCTTATTATACTATATTTGTCCATACTGATAACATTTTCACTTCACTTAAATACAGTCATCACCTCTGTTTTCTCCATATTTCAATATTGTAACAAGGAAGAGGTTGACATTGTGTTGGTTCGTTTTGGTTGATACCTGCCTTGTTCATGAGTTAGTAAATCAAAACTGTTTCCTGTGCTTGGCAAAGTGACAAGTATCTGTTTTCTTTTTGTTTTTGTAGCTTTAAGTAAATGATTGGAGCTCATAAAAAAAATCATGTCTATTAAAATCTGTATTGGAGAATGTGTGTCAGTGCAAGAACAAACTAATAATTTGAACAAAGTTAGGTAGTTGTTTGACATTAATGTATAACATTAAATTATGTCTGTATACTATTTACTTGTTGTTTCTTGACTACGTAACCTCCTGGTCTTCTGGTAAGTTTACATCTGTTTATATGTACCTATACGATGAATACTAGTGACCATTTCTGTTAATGAGACAATAGCATAGTATGATAAACTTACCTCCGTGATGATCTTTGTTTCTAACATTTAATTTCATGATATCATTTTACTTTTTTTTAAAGTAAAATATGATTTTCTCTAAATATGGTCTATAAACTTCATAAATAGGCATCCCAGGGAAAGGTCAGTTTTAGAAATAAGTAAGTTAGAGGGATAATGCACATCTGAGGTCAGTTCTGAATAGATATTTACAACCTTTCACGAAGGCTGTAAATTACAACCAACACAAAGATACTGCTTCGTGTTGCCAGGTTTGTAAAGATGTTTGTAAACATCTTTAAAAAGTCAAACAGGTGAGAGGTCTAGGGAACAGTGACATGGTAGCAATCAGAATAACAGGCATAAAACATAATGATCTTTTATTCCTGATTTTTTAAAGTACACTGATTAATTTTCTTTGCACTCTCAAAAGAACAAAAGAAATGATTTAAATGTCTATTATCACCTATTTTCTGGGACTCCATTAAGGGAGTACTGTTAGCTTGGCTTCATTTGTCCTTCAGATGCTGCAGAGACAGGAGACTAGGCCAATTGGGGTTAAAACAGACAGGGAACTGATACAGCTGGGGATCCTTAAGAATGATCAAGGGCCAGCCAGGAGAAAAAGTCAGCTGAAAACAAGGTGAAGAGCTCTTCCAGGCAGAGCAGCAGAGTAATGTGCATTCAGAAAACAGCCTAACCCCATCCAGGAACTTTGTAGATTTAATTAGATTTTGTTTAAAATTCCAGAGTGGGAGCAGCTCTTGGTCAGCTTTGATGCAGAAATTGGCAGGGAAAACTATTGTTAATTTTCAAAACTAATATTATTGGAGCATTTAAGGAACTTTGAAAATCTTTGTCATGGTTAAAAATGTAGGGCACAGCACACAAATGTCTCCTTGCAATAAAATATTGTTGCCCTTCCTTGAGCAATTAATACATAACTGGTGGATTTTAGAGTGGGAGCCCGCACATTTTTGTTCTTTTTAATTTATTGGCTTTTCTCCAACCTGTCTTATTTTTCTACTGCTCACAGTATTTCCTAGACTACTTTACAAATAATTATTTCTTAAATCTTTGTTTTGGAGTCTATTTTCTGGAAATGAATCAAAACACACAAATTCTAGTAATTATTTAAATCAATCCTTACCTCTCAGTGTTGTTTCCAAACTCATAGTTGATAATACATTCAAAACTGTCTAGTTAATAGTAAAATGATAGAAGAGGAAATTATTTAATTTCTTCCACTAAAATTATGAATTTTAATGGCCTCAAAATATATTTTTGTATCTATTTTACATAGACTTATCAAAATAGACAAAGTATTTAATAAATATTTATGGAAAATTAAAGAATATACTTTGACTATGGTTCTTACTTGGCCAGTTGAAATCTTTTGAGAACCAAAAGCATTTACCATCACTATGGCTACATGTATATGGAAAAATATTGTTTTTGAATTTTACTAGGGATCTTTAAAGAATATAGGCATAACAGAAAACTGGGCAAAGACCGGAGACTGATGAGAAAAATGTTAGGTAAGGAAAGATTCTCATTTATTCCTACTCTTGCCTACAAAAATATAACCAAGGAAGACAAGCCAATTCTATGTTCCTAGAGGCCAAGTTCTTTTCCCATGATAGGCTAAAACCAATGAAGATGGTATAGGAAAAGGTGAATCTACTATTTTCAGCCCCTTTTTTTCTTGGTTTTCAGTGGAGCTCGCATAGTTGCCCCTCTTCTGAAATAAGGCTGTTTAAGCACAGTTTACACTAGTAGTTCTCAAAGTCTGGTCTTCTGATTACAGGCATCCACATTATCCACAGCTTATTAGAAGGAGAATTTTTGAATTTTACCCTAGACACGCTGAATCAGAAACTTGAACTTAGTGGCTTGCTAATTTATGTTTTAACAAGTCTTTTAGGTAATTCTAAAGTTTTAGAAATACTGTAAACTATGGATTCGTTTAAAATATTCCCCATTTGACCAGAGAGTCTAGAATCAGTTGAGTCTTCTGAAGTTCTTCAGAACCAAATCTTTCCTCCTTATGTTCTTAAACTCATGCTGGAAATCTGAGTTACATTATCCAAGTCTCCAAATTCCAGGCAAATAGAAAAAAACAGCTAGGATTTCTTGAATAAGACACTGGGAAATGGTCATACAAAACTCTGAGGGTTAAGAGAGAGTAGTAGTCTTCCAAGGGGAGGAAAACTAAGTAAAGTGAAAGCATATGACTCTCCCAAATAACCTTTACACTGTTAATAAAGTGAAGAAACAATATCTTTATTATATTATCTCTACAAAGAAAGAATGCTTTTTGACTTATAACTTCTCCCTCCCAACCAATCTCATTGATACCCAATTATAAAATTGTCTTGAGAAAAGATATGACTTATAATATTATTGATCTTTTTAAATTTACTCAATTTAAATTACTCAGGTTGTTGAATAAGTAATTATTATATTTGAATATAATGATAATTTATTTCTATTTACTGTTCTATGTTACTATTTGTTAGCATATTTATTTTAGTGTTTTCATGGGCAAATTGATATTCATGTAGAGGAACATTGAAGTTAAGACTCTAGTTAGCAATAGAACATGAGAAAACAAGGTAACAAAATACCTCCCAAAACTCCCAACTCCATCAAAGCTGATCCATGTGACATGGATGACAAGAAACTCAAAAACAAAATAACAGAATTATATAAGGTGATTAGAAAGGAAATCACAACAACAAAACAGATCAATAAGGTACTGAGCAAGCTAAAACATGATATAACTAAACAGATAATGTACTTAAAAAGCAAAAGGAGGAAAAGAAAATGCGCTAAAGGATATAACAGCATGTATGTTTAAGTGTGTGGGATTGATAACCATAGTACCAAGTTTTTGTTGGATAGTTGAACAGAACTGTTTACAGCCTCATTGTTTGTTCACTTTGTATGCCTGAATTTTGTAACATGAACGACTATTTCTAAGAAGACAATATGTAATTTATCAAGTAGTGATTTCTTAATGCTTTTTTTGAAATTCTGTATTATTTCTACCCTTTTT
>PVJX010035496.1:0-18190 GCA_004027295.1 Dolichotis patagonum | reverse complement strand
GATCTCAGGAGACGCTCTTGCTTCTGGTTTCCCCGCCCTGGGGTGGCCGCCGCTTGCCAGACCACAGTCACTTACCAGGGGAGCAGGCTGCTTACTGGTTGGCTCAGCGCCCTAAGTTCCAGCATGGCGCGAATCTCAGGAGACGCTCTTGCTTCTCGACAGTTTGGTTATAAACACCATTTTCTTCTGAAGCAACTTGGTTCTAGAAGAGAATTAGCAACGAAGTCCACACACATTTCATAGACTATAATGCTGTGTTCCAGAGTGAGTCACTAATTGCTCACCCTTCCTTTTTTGTTTCCTGGTGAATGGGATCTACAGTTTATTTGAGATCAATATGAGGAAACTTTTCAGGGATGTGGGACTCTCAGTGATAAAACAGGGAGAGTGTCATGTCAAGGACATTTTGGTCATCTTATTCCCTATTCCTAACTGCCCTTAGAAAGTTTCTTATTGCTATGAAGAGGATTAGATCCCATCAAAATCTCATGTGGAAGAAAAGCATTTGGGGGCAGGGCAAATCCCAGCTCAGAGATACCGAGATACCTAAACTTTGGTTGACCTGTGCTATGAAAGGTAAAGCTCACCTATCCTAGGTGGAAGGGAATTCAGCACTGGTAGAATGGGCCCCTAGAAGGCTTCTTTTCCATCTCAAATCTCACTGTACAGGCTGAAGCTAATTGTAGAAAGTATCCTGAGGCCAGGAAAAAATTATCTGCTAAATATGTATATTTGCATCACACAATGGGTCAAGAGGCTTTGCTGTGAGCATACTATTTCATATTTTAATACAAAATTTATTGTAAATTCTGCAAACTTCTCTACAACACAGAAATCTCTGTCATTGCTATAAATACTATGAAGATGCTTCTGATGTATCTTTGTGTCTGTTATCTTATTAATACAAGAGCAGATGGTTGAATTTTCATCATAGTTAGAGGTTGTTCTTGTTTTGTTTTGGTACGGGGAAATGAACTCATAACCTCACACTTGCCAGGCAAATGCTGTACCACTGAGCTATATCCACAGCAGAGGGTGTTTTGAGGACTGGTTCTGCACCTTCTGTAGAGTTTAGTTTGGAGAGTTCATTACTCATGATAAGTTGTACTGCAGTAACAAATTAACTTCCAGATCTCAGCAGCTTCACAGGCCAGACAATTTATAAGTTCAACGAGTTGTCAGAGCTATCTTCTAAATGGTGACTCCTGGATTCAGGCTGTGGAGACACCTCCACCATCTTTGCGTACATCCTCTGGGATACACAACTTTCTTTGTTGTGCCACTAGGGGAAAAAATGGAGAGTGGAGCCCTAGCTTGTTTATTCTGTGGCTCACAAGTGAAAATTCCACCTCTGAACTAGTTCTGCGAATCACTTAAATTGAGGTAACTGGAGCATTAGATTCTTCTAGCCAGAAAGGGAAGGAAAAACAAAAGTGAAAGTAAATAGTGTTAAAATCTAACATTAAGACCCAAAGAGTGGATCCTTTAAAGGCAGACTGTAATTCCCCAGAACACTGGAGTCATGATCTGAAGCTGGCCTGGGAACTCTGCTATTCTTATTAGAGTTGCTTGCTCCAAGGAGTCATTACAGGAATTTATTTATTTAATCATGATTAATAAAACTCAAATAAAATATTGAGGAGGTGAGTGCTTTTATTGCAATATGTAATGTTTTAACCTACTTTCCAGATTAAAATGGAAAGTGTGTAAGAAATGCACACATATGAGGTATGATTAACAAGTGCAGTGAATGCCTAAATTTAAAATATATATATATATCAGGAGGCCCATTACCATTAATCCCTCTCAAAAGTTCCTCCTTTGAAGACACTTATCCCATCATTCTTGCCACTGTTTGAAGTAGTTATGGAAGTTCTCCTTTGCAAATGTCTTTAGTTGCATTGTCATAGCTGCTCAATATCCTCAATCTATTAAAAATGTTTGCTTTTCATGTTGTTTTGTCTTGCGGAAAGTGAAAAGTCACATGGTGTCAGATCTGGTGAATGAGGGATTAAAGACACACTGTACATTTTTATGAGCCTATATTTCCATTGGATGCCACTTAGCACAGCGTTCACCATTTTTTGATCACAATTTGTAAAGACACTCATGAATTAGAACTTCTAGAACTGCTTGGTATTTATGTATGATGGACTACTACACTGAAATGAAGGAAGGTAAACTTGAAACATTCTGTTATGGCTTGTATATAGGTGTCTGCCCAAAGTCTCACGTGGTCATGGGTGGGGCTTTTCTGAGGTGGCTGCATCTGGAGGGTGTGATCCTGGGATTAAGAGTGTGATGCTGGGTCTGACTCACAGTGTGATGGTAGGATTAAGGGTGTCTCACTGGGGTGTGAGTGCTACCTGACCTAAGCATGGGTAGCCTGGAGAGGAATATAAGGGGCAGAAAGAGGGTTGCTGTTCTGGCTTGCTGCTGCTGTTACCTTGCTACCTCCCTACTTCACTGGTTTGCTGCCTTCTTGCCTTCTGTCTGCCAGGACCTGTTTCTCTTTTGAGATCCCCCTCTCTCTGCCATGCCACACTGTGTTGGAGTCAGCTGACTATCAGCTCAAACGTCTATAAACTATGGACTACAATAAACCTTTCCTCTTTTAATTTTGGGAATCAGGTATTTTATGTCAGCAAGGAGTCAAATAATTCAGATACATTCATAACTGGATGCAACTTGAAACCATAATATTAAGTGAAATAAATCAGACACACATGCTTGAATGTCACACGGTTTTTCTAATATGAGAAACTCTTCATAGAGGGGGGGAGTGACATAGAGAATAGATAAATGGGAAGTAGGGAGATCTTACTCAAATGGGTGGGAGGTCAAGAAGCAGAGGAAAAGGGAGAAAAGAGGGGAAAGGGATACAAAAAATATTGAAGGGAAAAATGATGAGTACAGAGCTTTTGCAAACGGGAAGGGGACCAAGAATTGGAAGGAGCAGGGAGGAAGGGGAAGGGTAGGGAACAAAAAAATAAATAAATAAAACAAAGAAGAAGAATTAGGATATATTATGCACAAGTATCAACATCTCATGATAAGTATAATCATTATGTACTTCAAACATACACTCTTAAAAAATACAAAATATCAAAAAGAAAAGAAAAAAATGACAAGAATTATGGAATTAGATGTTTGAAGCCAGGGGGGAGTATTTTGAGGGGGTTCATGGCAATTTTACTGTGACAATTTTTAAGAAATTTAAACCCAGAGGAACAATGGCTAGAGCTTAGAACTTTTCTCTCATAAGGTACTCAAAATTTACCTTCTCTTATTTGGTGGCCAGAGTACCCCATATGCCCTAGTGGAATACATAGAACTCAGCCTTGAATGAGACTGAGGACTATGCATCTTCCAGGACAGTATCATGTGGTTTTAGGATTTGGGGTACAACAGTATGCTTGGTCCATGTGGCATTTCTCTGAGGACGTAAGTCTATCTTTACTGCGTCAGCACCCACAAATTCTAAGCCAGCATCCTCCCCTGGACTCTTACAGCCCTCCACTGCAGTTGCTCTGTCATCTAATCAAACTTTATCATTTCATGGGAGACTTAAACATGCTCAGAAACCTTGTAAGCAGTATCACCCTCTGCCAAAAGAGCATAAAATTTAGACAAATGTGGACATCCTTAATGTTTGGATACTATTTGCTGCTAACAAGGTGAAAAATGTAATACTTTCCTATAGGAGGGGAATAAATAATACCTTTAGAGTTATTTGGTCATTTGGAGGCCAGTTCCTTCTCTCTTTTTCATTTGAGGAACTATTTTTGGAAATTGAATTTTTTTTTTCATTTTTTTCTTTTAAAGTACATTATAGGTACTTGGCACCTCTGCGATAATAGAATTTTGAAGAGCTCATCCTGCTCCTATCCTAAGTCAATTCATGCCGGAGTCTGAAATGATGCTGCGGATTGAGTGTGGGACCCCCATAATTCCAAGCATGCATGACCGCAAAAGGTGTTTGAAAGGACGTATTGAGTCTCTGTAAGGTCAGAGCTGTTCAAAGCTGGGGAACTTGACTGAACCAAACAATCCTAGAAAAAGACCGCAGCTTTAGGGCTTGAAATGAACTGCCATGTGTTCCTAGGAAGGCTGCCTTGCCTCCTGCCTCTGGAGTATGCATCTACGCCAAACAGAACCTCTGTTCCTTGTTATTGAAATGCGGCTGAGGATGCCTGTCTGACTTGTTAAGCTGACAGGGTTGCTGGGATCCAGAAGGAATCAGTTATGGTGAGAGAGGATTGGAACATGATTTGTGTCCCACAAAAAGCATGATGGTGTGATTGGGTATCAGAGATGGGGGATAATGGAGTATAAATGTAAATGTTGTGCTCAGTCATTCATTGGTCAAGTGGGTATCAATTATCTATTTTCAATCAGTCATCCATTTATATATATCTATCTATTCATGTATCTGTGTCCATGTAAATCTTTGTAAATCTAAATATCTATGTGTATACTTATATCCTTTCAATATTTCCTTATATTGATTCCTACTTATTTGATTGTGTCTATATCAAGATCTAATATGCATATATATATATATATATATATAGTTTACATCTAGTAAGTGACTCTTACTTCCATACCTGTGTTCTTATCTATAACTCTATTCTTACCTATATGATATATAATTAGAAAACGCAGTGAATATTTTAAAAAAAATTAAAGTGTTATAGTAAAAGATACATTATCCCTCTCAAAATACTCCCTCTTGCTTATCCCATGGTTATTGCCACTTTCTGGTTTTTGTTGTTGTAGTATTCTCTCTTTCTTTCTTTCTTTCTTTCTTTCTTTCTTTCTTTCTTTTTGGCACTTTCTGAACAGTGCTGGAGATCTTCTTTTTGAGAGTGAATTTAATTGTGCTGCCTTGCCTGCTTCAACATCCTGAATCAATTAAAAATATTTATCTATGTTGGTCATTTTGATTTTGGGAAAATGCCAGAAGTTGCTCAGTGACAATTTCAGTGAATAAGGTGGATGAGGACACACTGAAATGTTTTTGTTTGAAAAATTGCCATAAACATTTTGAGTTGGCTCAGGACATTGAGGCAGCCACAACAACACAATTAAAGACATTCATGAAAGAAGACTTCTAAAACTGCTTCAGAGAGTCCAAGAATGATGGGATTATTGTGTTCAAAATGAGGGGGATGTTTTGAGGAAGGTGAATGACAATAAGTCTTTTACTGTAATAGTTTAAAAATTATTTGAACATTCATGATATATATATATATATATATATATATATATATATATATATATTTCTTCTTTTTTTTTTGTACCGGGGATCAAACTCACAACCTCACACTTGCCAGGCAGGCACTTAGGCTACTGAGCTAAATTCCCAGCCCTCATGATATATTTTGATCATACTGCATACATACATTTATCTTTATTTGTTATGAGTAACTATCTTTATGCCTATGTCTATACAAAGACAGACAGACAGACAGACAGATACACACACACACACACACACACAAGAGGTAGACAGAGGATGCTACATTCCATTTTTTGAAAGGGGACAGAGCCACCAATGATCCATCATAGTTTTGACTTATCTCTCCCAGGAGGGACTTGCAGTAAACAAAAATATTCAAAATGAATTGCAATCACAGTCAGTGCTTTGAAAGAAAAGTACCAAATCAAAACAGGAATCTCATGCCAGCAGGGCCTATCAGTGAATACAAAGATTCAACACAAAGTCACTAATCCTCACACAAAATATGTGACCCTTGTATATGGGTACCAACTTTTTTGAGTAAATCTGTGCTGTGTTCTGAATGTTGGATGTCCTTAAAATCCATATTTCAAATACTAAAATAAGAAAAGAGGAAATGGGATATATCATATATAGGTACAAACGAATGGGATCCTTGTGTATATCTAAATTGTACCACTAAACTTAATAAAATAAAGGTAAAGAAAATAACATGGAAGGAAAAATGGAAACACAGCTTTTGTAAATGGGAAGGGGAAAAAGAGTTGAAGACAGCTGAGAGGGATGGAAAAAAAGAAGAATTAAGATATAGTATGTATACAGACCCATTTCCTATGGTGAATGTGGTACTTACATAGGACAAATATGTACTAATAAAAATAATAATTTAAAAAATTAGAGAGTCTTTAGAAAATCCTCAGGTCACAAGGATATAGTCCTTATGAACGAGATTAATGTCCCTATAAAATAGGCCGGAGGGAGCTTCCTGACCTCTCTTCCACATAAGGACATATAAAGGATCCTCAGAAAGTCACCAGACCTGTTGGTGCCTTGATCTTGCATGTTCAGGCTCCGGAATGGAAAGCATCACACTTCTGTTGTTTGTGAGTTACCCGGCGTGGTGTGTTTTATTACAGCCTCTAGAACAAATGAAGACAATCTCTACAGCATTCCCTACACTTTCTTCTAGAAGCGCTGTTGTTTCAACTTAATAAAAATTAAAGAGGTACTTCACAGATGTGTGTCTTAAAGAATAGAGTGGGGAGCAGTTTTAATTATCCTGCAGTGTGCTAAATTTACTATTTCCTTTAATGTTTGGGACCTGACTTTTAGTATATTTTTATGTACTGATATTTTCACAACATAAGTTCTGACCCTATATTTGGCAAGTTCCCTCACTCACCTCTCACCTGCATGTGTTTTTTTTTTTTTTTCTCTCTCCCATCCATGATAGGAAGAAGGTCCCTTCCTTTTCTGGGAGTTTTTGATGGCCTGTGCATAGTTTGAGTCTGCTCATGAGAGTCTCTGAATTGTAGGCTATTTTTGGCCATGAAGGCTAGTTTCCAGTTGTCCCTCCATCTCAGACATTGCAGTGTTGTTCTGTCTTCAACACCTTTTGTCTGAGCTTTGGCAAGTTCTCATGGCCAAAGACATGAAAACAGCCGAAATTGTTTTGTATTATTCTCTTTCTGCATCAACTGTGATTTTTTAGTCTGTTAATATAATAATTACAATAATTGACTTCAAATATTGAACAAATCTTACATCTTTGGAATAAATGCTGCATCGTTATGGTGTCAAACACAAAAGGGACAAGGTTTAGTGTTTGTATTTTGATTTGATTCACTCCTAAATGTGGGCGCTCTGAAGTTATTCTCTGCTATTACAACCTTTCTTCATGCTTCCTTTGTAGCTCTATCACAATTAAAATACATGCCTATATCATTGTCCCCTTCTGTTGTCCCTTCTCTGAAGGTAGCAGAGATTTCTGCTTTATTTAGCTGGGCACATATCTGACGCTCTTTAACATTTGTGACTCGATTGAATTCACAGGTCTCTCCCCCTGTACTATGCACTTCAAATGCTAATGTTTTATAACAAACATAACTCTAGCAAACACTCTGATATGGACAATTATTAAAAATATTTCCTGTTTGAAAGTGAAAAGGTGTTGGAGGGTTAATTCAAGGCGTCTGTTTATTTGTGCACTTTTGAATAACATACCTCAGTAAACAGCTGTGTTTTTCAAAGTGAAGATATATAACTTAAAAGTATCCAGTGAAACTTCTAAAAAGGATACAATGAATAAAACAATAGGGTCCCTAAACAATTGTAGTGGGAGGAAGAGAAGATTTTAGCTAAAATGCATCCAGTTACAAATCACTATCTTCAGCCAGTAAGAAATTTATATTCTTTCGAAGCTGAGGGCAAATTAAGATCCACAAGTGACTCTTCCCTTCCCAGAGCTGTTTCATACACCACTCAGTTTCCAGAGATCTGAGATAATCATTTTGTCCTTGAGAGTCTCGAGACTGTGCTCTGGGAGGGTTTGGGTTTAAAATCTTAGGATTTGATCCTGTTCAAAAAAACAAGGTCTGAGCACCTGCAAAGCATCTAAAATCAGCCTCTGCCAGAGTCTGCCAGCTCCACCTGCCTTTCTGCTCCCATTTGTCCTCTAGGAAGTGCAGGAAGAATACAAGCCCTGCTGGGGGTTGGGGGAAGGCCTCTGTTGCAAAATCACTCCACATTCCTGAGGTTTGTTTTGGGATCGCAAAATTGACGACTTTCTTTTTCTTGAATGCAGTTTAGAGTTTTAAGCATCATAAGGCTCATGCATGCTGGTGCATACAAATGTGCTTTTGCAGGTACAAGGAGATAAATAACCCACAGCCTGCCTTCCCCTGGAGGTGGCCTGGTGAAACTTCGACCCAAAGTTTTATTTACTTCAGGTCTTTCTGCAAGAACAAACGTGTGGATGCACACCAATGCCACTACTCCTGGGGCACGCGTGTGGGATCATAACTGTCTACTTCTCTGGAACACTTACCAACTCCACCACATTTTGTTCAGGACTCAAGGAGGGCCTGTGATATGGGTTGTGCTGATGGAGAAGCAGAATGTAGAAGTGAACTCATCCCGTTCTGAGGCATGTGTCATTGTCCTGCTCTATTCTGCATAAGTCATCACGTTCCTCTGAGCCTCACTCTGTCTTTTCACCACTAGGGCTGTAAAGGGCTCATTGTCACAGAATTCAACCTGTGTTACATGGGCAGTTCTCGTAGTAACCCCAGAATGTAGTTACTGTTATCATCCTCATCCTCATCTTGACAGCAGAGGAAGATGTGGGTCACACTGATGGTAGGGGATACTGCCAGTGTCCCCTGGTCTGCAGCCAAGTCTATGACACCCCCTGGGTGACCTATGATTCAATTCAGTTCTGAGACTATCCACAAGGTAAGGCGTTGATCCCATTTCAGAACCCACCAAAAGTTCCAGGTGCCTTTAATCTGCCCCCTTCTCTCCCTGGTGGCTACAAATGTGGGGCTTTCTAGTGCCTCTACTTCAGTGTCAATAATTTTCTTGAGTGCTTGACAGCACTCAGGAACTTATTATACTTACAATTACCACAGTATTATAAAAGGTGCAAGTAAACATCCTGATAAAAGACTAAAATGCAAAGTTTGGGAAGATCCCAAATACAGAAGTTTGTGAAATCAGGACACACACATGACACACCCTCTCACAGTACACTGATAATGTTAGCACTTGGACCACTCCACTGAGGTGTGGATCCAGAATTTTTATTGCAGTTTCATCATGTGGGCACGACAAATCTAATCTTTGTTCATGTAACCGAACCAACCTTCCCCCGCTTTCCCCCTCAGAGGCTGGACTGGTCCATACTTCCCATCCTTGAATTACGCCATGACTTTGTGCCCAGCTCCTATCCTGAAGCTGTCTGGTGGTGCACATCCTCACCCACCCATACTTCTTGCTATCACTCTGCAGTGTGCCCCACCCTGACTTCCAAGTGTGGACCTGATTTCTTTGCCCAGAAGTGGTTTTCCTTTCTATGCAGCAGGTTGAATGTAAGAAGATTCATGGCCTCATAGAGACACCATACTTGTGACAAAGCAGCCAAATGATTTACATGGATTCCACACAGCACACAGATAAATGAAGGGATGAGGATTTAAATGGAAAGTATCAGAGTCTGTACTTTAACCAGACTGCTATCTTTGCTGTTTGACTTAATAACAACAACAAATTAGAGGTACTGCTAGCATGAAAGGAGGCAGTAGGTGGTGAAAGTCTCTGACTAGTATGTAAACTTTGGTATGTTATATTTTAAAAGTTTAGTCATCAAAGGAGGAAAAGGAACTTTTCTATTCATAAACCTGCATGTCCAGAGGACAGCCTGGGAAGGGAACTACCTTCATGACTGATCAAAGGGGCAGTGTCTGTTTATTACTTTGGTTTTGTGTTTCCCAATGAACACCTGCTTTTGTTATTAATTATTTATCTATCTTTCAGTAGAATTCTTAGTCTCCTGGTAATTTCTGAATTTCTCTATTTATAGAAAACTGAGCTTCATAAATATTAAAATGTCCTATTATCTACATGCACACTGTTCTCTGGCCATAGAAATTATGCAATTATTACCAGAACTATTAATTAAATTCAAAAATTGATAAATAATGGATAAAGATGCTATTTATGAGTTAAAAATTACAAAATTTAAATTTTCCTCAATGCTGTTGCCTTAGACAAGGCAAACTACTATATTCTCTTATCTTTTGTTTCACTAAAAGTTCTTGTTAATTTGCATAAAATAAGCAGTTGATTATAAAAAGTAAGCCTTGAACAGTGATTGATTTTCAGATGGAGTGATTAAAATCTTTTCTTAATAAAACAATCAAAATTGGCCCTGTCAGAATTGTCAAATAGTGGTAATTTCCAAATTCTCCAAGTTAAAAACTTGTATCTTAATGGAGAGAGGGAAAGTCTCCAAGAAAAGTATGAACTTGTATATTGGAAAATATCACTAAAAAAATAAATAAAAATTTTATGCACTCTCCATGATATAAATGATGTGATTGGCATGGATTTTCTCTGCTAACTATGGACGTCATCCTTGTGTCTGCGTTTCCTAAGGTGCTCTCCTACTCTCTCTGGCTGATTAGAGATGCCTGTGAGTTCACTGCGCTCATGGGTCCTCGTGTTCCTTTGTGTTACCACCCCCAAAACACAATTTCTCTCCTCTGTTTCCTAGACTCAAGTTCTCAAACAGAAACTCTCACCAATGCCTTTGACATGTGTTAGATTTTACTACGCTCCACAGTTAGAAATATAGCTTACCTGTAATCCAGCATGATCATGCAATCGTGAAACATGTTTCACCTGTGCTCTGATGGGTCCTATTTCATGTCTCTTTAGAAGACTACTTGTTAAAAGCAGTACTACTGGTTTCATGGCTAGAGATGAATATTCAAATATACACTTAGGTTCCTCAGAATGGTCAGGATTTACTGAGCAAGAACCTGCAAACTAGAACCCAAATCATTCACCACTGTCTCCTCACAGCCCCTGAGGAGACGGGAGGAGGGAGGGAGGGCCAGTAGGTTTTTGCACCACCTTGTGTGGTCTGCATAGCACTCATGAACGGAAGTCATCACAGGACACCCGTGTTACACACACTTCAACTTTAAAATTATGGAGAAAAATTGCAACAAGCAGTATTATAAAGAATTTGTTGACGTTTAGAAATTGACTTTTAACTTCCCTGTAGAAAAAAATGTATAAATACATTAACAGTAGGTAAAATGAACATGAGGGATTCTGTCAAGCTATTATTTGTTGAGACGTGACAATTTTCATGCTAAAGATTGATCTATTAATTATCAATGAAATTTATTTTTAATAGAATGTTCGGGATATTAAAATTCTCAAGTGACTTTCATTCCAAATGGTCATTTCCAAATTCAAACTTGTGTTTTTAAAATGAGGGTTTTTACTCTCCTCATTAATCAAAACGATCAATAAGAAAGAAGCAGTTATGAAAGAATTCCAAATAAAGAATGTTTCAAATTAGTTTTGATATGGCTTCTTGATAAACAGAACCCTCATAATGGCTTGTGATTAGTTCATCAATTAATTAAGAAAAAACCAAGGCTCAGTCCTACCAATGACTCTACACATCCATGCTGACCACTGCTGAAGGTTTTATTTGTGGAGGGGCAGAATTATAAGTAAGGACCCAAAGAATTCATGACACAAAGAAGAGGGAGAACTATTCAGGGAACTGGATGTAGACCTGTCTCTTAATTGATGAGCATATATTCCACAGGTTGCCTTTTTTATGTTCTCCACTCTGCCCTAGGTAATAGAATGGCAAATAAGTTCTATTCCTCATCTGTTTTACGTGCTGTCAGGAAAGAGACATGTGTTAACAAGTGAACACCTAAATAAACAAGATAATTTCAAGAATTGACTAGTGTAAGGAAGAAAATAAAGCACTGTGTAACTTTTCCAGGTGAGAAAGTCTTATTTGATTTCCTTCTGTTCCACTCAAAAGCCTAACACAGCATCTAACAAATAATCATAGCTGTGTACACTGAGTGCAGATTGTGTGCCCCACAGTGTTCTTGGCAGTATAGACATATAATCCATGAACTCTCCAAAACCACTCTTCAGGGCAGAAGTTCTTAAGTAGGGTCAGTTTTGCCTTTGGGGACATTTGGCAATGTCTGCCTGGAAACATATTTTGGTCACAATTGAAGGACATTCAGGGATACTGCTGGCGTGCAGTGGGAAGGGGTCAGGGACAAGGTCAGATATCCCACAATTCACAACCAAGAGTGGCCCAGCCCCAGATGTCACTAATGCAGAATTGTGAAGCTCTGAATGAATAATGATACCATTATGACCCTATTTAAAAAAAAAACCCAAAGAAGACCCAAGTGGCTTTAGTGCAAGCATGCATAGTTAAGATGTAGAGGAACAGCAGTGTAAAACCAAAAGGGCTGGCTCCAGAGCTCAAGCTGGTAACCCCAACAGTGCCAGAGTGTTTGTGAGATACATGAATGAAGAAACAGGAATAACTGTGTTCACCACTAATGAAGGAACTTTGGAATCTCTTTTGGCATGAAAAATGAGCACCATGTTTGACGATCAGTACCAGGAAAGGTGGGCTCATGTTGGGGACCTCGGTTTCATCAGCAATGTGCAATTTGTTGTTTCCTTGGGCTTTTCACAATATCCCATTGTTCGCACCTGCCAGTGTTGTCATCCTAAACTGTCTTTGCTGTTTTAGACATGAACCACAACAGGTGTGCCAAATATTGGGCCATTAGCGAGCAGTAATTCACTGGCATGAATATTTATCATCTTGTAACGAGGCAACAAAAGCTGTGTCTACTTTTTAGAACGCTGGGCAGCAATGTCCTCAAAACCAGATTGTTTGAGTTTCTCATTTATGCAGAGGAAGAACAGCTCCTCTGTAATTTTCCATTAGACGGATTTATTTTCTCAGCCTTCTCCACACCAAAACACAACCCTGACAAGGGCTTGATTTTATTGAGCCAGCAAGATCACCCAATAGTTTATAGACCTGAAGCCTCTGGTTATGAAAACATGCATTCTTAAACTGCTCTTGAAGTCATTCCCTTCTGCATGGGTAAGATGCCCAAGGTGATGGAGAGAGTTTTGCTTCTCACACTTATATTTCTTCTTGTTTCCTTTCTCCTTTTTTGTTCTGGCCTTTCTTTCTATCCCCTTGTCTTCTTTGTTCTGAGAGGAGTTGAACTAGAAATGAAGAAAGAGGAAAAACTCAGACCTAGATAAGAAGGAGTTGTACAAAGCCTTCTTGTAAAAGAGTGCTTGTAAATTTTATGTACTGGCTAAGAGCCCGAGGGACTGTGTGAGTTTAAAGAAAACAAAATTAAGAGAGAAAATGCCATCCACCTCTCTGGGTTTCTGCTACACCTAAAACCCTCAGTATTGTGTCTTGTCTTTGCTATAGGATTTGTATCCAGACATGTTATCAATATGAAATACTTCTACCACACATATATGAAACGAACAGGCAATGGTGTTGGTAGTAACTGATTTAGAAACCAAATTGGCTTTCCCACATTTTAAGTACTTCCAGGATTGAGAAAGTAATGCTAGATCCCTAGTAAATGCGTATACTATTTATTTGTCCTGGGATATCATTGTTCACCAGGCCTTTCCATGCACATATTATGATGATTGTTTGTATTATTGTTCTTAACCTTAAGCTTCTGAAAATCATTCTCCTTTTTATACAGGCCATGATTGAATTCACACCTCTCCCTCTGGCCTCTCTGCTGAGTTTTTCCTACTTAATCCAATAACAGTTTTAGCTAGCCATATATAAATTTATTTATTTGAGGATTCAGTAACAAGGGCAGATTTTTAATGTCCTTTATTGTTTCTTTAATGATATATGTACAAAATAAAATTTCATAAGAAAATTAGTATGTCTTACCCCTTAACATATTTATCACTAATGCCAATTTTTAGAAAATGTTGAGAAAATACTTGCTAAATTAACGAATAATCAATGTTAAATACAGAATGTACCTCAGGCCTAAGACTAGTCATACTAGACCAGAGGGTCCCTGTGGCTTAGTACTTCCATGACCAAGTCATTTGCCAAGGACTTTTGGGCACTGTCATGCAGCATTATACCACTTAAACTCAAGTGGGAAGCGTGTTTATTTTCCTCATTTTGCAGATGGAAAACTGAGGCATAGAAATACATAACATGCCCATTGTAGCTGGTGAGGGACAGAGTCCGAGCACAAACTAACAGGTCTATCTTTTAACAAATTTTCTCAACCATAATTTATTACCATCATGGTACAAAAATAGTGTTTCTTAAGGAATTTTCCAGGACTAAGTAAATGTAATAAAAGCTATTCTTTTGGGAAAGATATCTACAAATCTGGGATGATAAAGCACAGTGGGCAAGGGTGGTTTATTATGATGTTATCTGAGTCAGACCTGAATTCACATCATTAGTTTTCAACAGTTATCTTTTTGAAGTGTGATGAATTCTTGCCTTCTTGGGGCTTTGTCCTTAAACATGACCTCAACACCAGGAAGTATCTCTAATAAGGAAGATTTATTGCATTACAATTACTGGGGACCAGAAAAAAAGTGATTTTGGAAAAAGAGTATCGACTAGAAACTTCCACCAGAACCAAGGACCCCTTTGTAGATTTTTCACTAGGATTGTTTTTGACCTAATCTGGGCAGCCTACATCCATCCCACAGGGGTCCGTATAATGACCACACTGCTTTTCTATTGGGCCAAAGTGATTTTTCTTAGAATTCCTAAACTTGTTCATAAACCATCAGATTTCTAAAATCTGTTACAAAATTTGATTTTTTTCACAAACCCTAACTGAAATGTTCTTTCATTTTGGGAGTACTCCATGGTCTTAGACTTTCCAGCTTCATGCTTCAGAATTTATACATGAGAATGACATGTGGAGTTACTTGTCCTCTCTGTGGGAATGTGTGAGCTCCTTAGAGACTGGGACTCAGTTATATTCATCCTTGTGGCTTCTTTATCTGCACGGTCTTCTACCGACTGGCTGCTCAATAAACAAATATCAAGGGGACACGAAAGCAAGGAAAACTCTAGGGAAGTAAAAAGGGAAAGAAGTGCAGGTTCATTCAGGTGCAATTCTACCAAAGTTTTGGAGCCAAATTTCTGAGCCAGGGTGCCAGAAGAGAATGTAGAGCTTGAGTAGGCCCCATGCCAGGTTCATTTCAGAAAACATTCAGATTGATGCTTCTGCGCACCATTCAGTAGCAGTGAGCCCACCTGTACATCTGGGAGAGGTATGAGCCTCCTACCATCCTCATTCTTCACAAACGACATGACACTTCCCAGCCATGTACTGTACTTTGCATGCCGTGCATACACAACAATTTTTGCCTTGTTGAGCCTTTAAAACTCTTATTAGCTCAAATTATGATGACAAGCTGTGCAGAGTATAGGCATGATCTCAAACCGAGTTAATTGAAGGTAGAGGTCAGTCAGCTTTCCTGGCCCATCCATCAGTAAAAAAAAAGTTTGCTTATTTAATGCAGAGTCAAAGAAATAATGCAGGTCCCCTTCTCTTCCCTCAGGGCTGTCAGGTAGATGTGAGATTTCAGTGAGCTGTTAAAAATCTTAATAGATCCCACTGAGCTGTTTCAGGTTGTTTGTGACAATCACTTAATTTCCTTGTTTTGCAGCTGACAGTGATTTTAATCTTCATTTCAGATTAGCCATATAAAACCTCTATGCCCTTTCCTCCCATTGACAAGACTACTTCCACGCTGCAGTTTATGAAAAGCAGAATTCTTTCCCTTTTTCTTAAGCAACCTAACAAAAATGCACCTTCTACAAATTATGTACAGTAATGTATCCACACATGTTAAAATGTATAGTTGCAAAGATTGGAAATACAACAAAGATTGTTGCAGCAACTGCCTGTGGGCAATTAGGATATG
Source organism: Dolichotis patagonum (assembly GCA_004027295.1). Lineage (NCBI taxonomy): Eukaryota > Metazoa > Chordata > Mammalia > Rodentia > Caviidae > Dolichotis > Dolichotis patagonum. Next base: position 2,418 of record PVJX010035496.1, on the reverse strand, counting down.
AGGGAAGATTTCCCCCTACTTTGTACTTTTTTATACTTTCAACATTTTCTGTAACTAAAATGTGTAACTTTTACAATAAAAATACATAAATTAAAGAATTAGTATTTCTAAATCAAGGGTGAGCAAAAGAAATGCAATCTTTTGATGAGACATTGAGGTGGGAAATTTTTCAACATTAAAGGAAGGGGCATCAGAGTAAAAGAGTGAGACTAGAATACTAGCTTACAATTTGAAAGATGGTCTTTATTATAAAGGATGCCACTGACAGCCTTCATTCATCACATTTCTCATTTTTAGTGGATGGGGGTTTGCTCATAGGAAAGTTCCCACTGTGAGCTACTAATTATTTTATTGCCATTCTTTTGCACAATTGACAACTCTCTCGAACCAGTATTACTGCAGGGGCCACAGAAATGATTCTCTGAGACAATGGCAGAGGAGAAGATTTAGGAAATGAAGAAGACTTATTTGGCACTCTCTGGCTACTTTAAGCCTGGGATGAAATAGAAATAGTGCTAGGAGTAAATAGGGTTGTCATTTTAAAAACTTGGACCTGCCTTGAAGGGCACTTACTTTGATTCTGAATGCTACAGAGTTGAAGAACTCTGTTTCCCAACAGCACTTGGTTGCAATGTGAGTGTCTTCTGTCTTTGTATTGTGGTCCTGTTAGTGTAATATTCCTTAGTGGATAATTGCCTAGAAAAAGAAAATGTAATTTATACTCCAGTTTTTGAGCCCATTGAATGAAGGCTAGATATCAGCAAGCATGGACGTAAATGAAAAGTGGAGTAAACAAGAGAATTGGCTGATTTGATTTTAGGGATCCAGACCTCCCTGAAGGATGGGCTTGGATTCATCCTGTCCTTTGGCAGGTCATGAGGGAAGCCCACATGTCTGCCCTTCCATCTGGAGCCGATCTCAGTAGGAAGAGAAGCTTGAGTCCTTTGTTGGCTGTAGATTTGATTTTTAAAGAGAGAAATCTGACAAATCGTGTTGAATGAGCAAAGCGTATTATGTGAATACTAAAATGTTTGCACATCTGAGGGCCACACGGTTTTATTCAAGGAAGTTCTACTTTTAAGGAGGTTATGAATTTTGAATCAGAGTTTTGTTGTCAGGGGAATGCTTCTTAGAAGGAAGGAAATGTACTTTTTAACAAGATTTTCGGCAAACGTTGACACATTCATTATGGTCCTGAGCATGGAGGTGGCTCAAATATGTTTTGCATAATGTGGAAATAATATTTGTTCCTTTTGCACAGCACCACTATAAATTCCACTGCTGGCACGGAGGAAAACGGGAGATTTCAATAACAACAAACTGAGTAGGGGGGCAGAGTTCATCACACTAATTGTCAAGAAGGGATTCTCCATATATGCTTTCAATATTTAGGTTTATTTTGGCCCCAACTCATCTTTCTGCTAAGAGGTTCACTGTGCATAAAGTCAGCCTTTGTCTTATGCTGAAGCCCCTTCCCTGCATCACAAAACACTTCCCAGCACCTTTCCACATTTCTGCTGTTGAGGACCAGAGCTCTACTTTTATCTCAGCCCTTTTCTCCGCTTCCTGCCTTTTACTTCTCTCTCTCTCTCCTTTGTGTGACCAACTTTCTTTGTTCATCAAGTAAATATTTGTGTTATGTATATGACCAACATTCTGTTATTCCTTGTGAAGATGACAGATCTTTAGAGTCTGATCATAAATCTTGCACACGGTATTGATAGTGTGTTCTCTTGCCACAAGGTATTGATAAGGGGCATAAGACACAGGAGCAAGATAATGAATGGGTGACATTGGTTCAGGGCAGTGGCCAGCAGGAGGCTGGCATGTATGGTTAGAACACCATCCATAGAGAGGAAGCTTAGGTAGGACTCAGCTCCATGGAGGCCACAGGGCCAGTGGGGAATCTGTAAGAGGCCAGGAGAACAGTCAAAATAAAAGGCCGTGCTTAGTAATTGCAGTACTACAGGAGGCAGAAGCAGTAGGATATAAAGTTTAAACCCATCCTGGACATCAGTAATTTAGAAAGACTCTGTCACACACACACACACACACACACACACACACACACAAAAGGTAGGTGGCCATGGTGACTGGACATGTGGATCATTGGGAAACATCTGGGTTCAATTCCCAGTACCTCAAAAAGAGAAAAAGGAGAAGAGCACAGGGCTGGAGATGTGTGAAGCAAAATGACTGTGGGCTAGTGGTTTGGTTGAGAGGCACAGGCATGTATAGACATAAGGAGATGAGCCAAGTTCAGTGGCATCTGGGATGGAGTAGCACTTTTGGAGAGCAAATACGTTGTAAAGGTGTTTTATTCAGTGGTTTTCAATCTTTGCCCCATGGGATATCTAGCAAAATAGGTGATGTGACCAAAAAATACAGGTATTACTTAAATACAAATAAATTTTATTA
>PVJX010035495.1:0-18238 GCA_004027295.1 Dolichotis patagonum | reverse complement strand
TGAAACAGTTCAAATCTGTCAAGTAAATTTTCCTAATGGAGAAAAGAATGAAGTGTCTATTCTACTGAAATATCTGTAATCTATTCTCAGGAAGATTGAAGATAGCTGCAAAGTTCTGAAACAAGGTGTCAGGACGATTTCCATGATAAAACAGATACTCATTGGAATCACAAGTAGTAGGAATAATATTTCAAAAACATCAAGACAGAAAATAAACTCTTTAGAGACTGAGAGAATAACAAAATGACAAGGTAACAAAATTTAAAGACTATACATTAAGAAATGGCATAAGATTAATTGAATTTCCTAGGGAAAATTCTGAATAAATGGAAGAAATTTATGAAGAGGACAGTTGAAGAAAACTGCAGAATTTAAAGTCTGAAAACTTAAAAATTGGCATATAGCTGCAAAAGAAAAATAATAAGCAAATTCCAGCATTATAACACATTCTAGTAACATTCTTAATCTTCGAATAAGAAATTCTTATATGTGAACTAAAAGTACGAAAAAATCCTGCAAAATTGATTTTTAAAAAAGTTGTCTAAATAGCTACAGTATAAGAAACAGGTTTGGCATTACAAATCTGTCAGAGACAAGTATGACCCAGCACTCCATATAATTAAAAAAATCACCAATCATGAAAAAAATGGCAGAAAGACATAGGGTCTTAGTTTCAAAAATGCTCGCCATCAATATTTTTTTCTTCAGGAAAATCTGTCATTTACCTCCACTAATTTAAAACAGTCACCAGGCTCTCCTAATAAATCCCAGTTTAGAGTTTAAATTCAAGATTTTGACTTTTTCTGTGGAATTTGGCTTGACTATAGAAAATGAAAGTTAGTATCCTCCAATTCCTTAAAAACATACTCTGCCTTGGATTCAGCTCTGTCTCCACAGCAGTGATAGTCATCAGAACAACTTTAGACACTCCTTAAAATTTAGAGCCTGGGGTCTGGCTCCCAAGTTGTCTGACCCTGAAGGTCTGGGCTGACGCTGAGGAACCCATGAGCCTCTCAGGTCTACACAGGCCGCAGACACCTTGGTTTGTTTCATTTTTCATTCTCTGCCTTCTCCATAGCTGAATTTCGCTCTCTGATCCTTTGGGTCCTCTTGCTCCTGCCTCCTGAGACCAGGTCTGCTGCAGGCTTCACGCCATAGTTGCAGAGTCCCTCCACGGGGCCTGGGACCCCCCCCCCCGGGGTTCACAGTCACATCTGCCCCCAGCTTGAAACTCTCTCCTGAGCCCCAAGCCTATTTTTCTTTCAAGCCAATGCCCAAAGCCAGATTCCTTAACCTGACAATTTGAACCTGCACATCCTTTTCCATGTTCTCAGAAATAATTCTCACCCAAGCCGGAAACCTCGGCTTCCACTGCATTCCTCAGAGAAATTGCCTGTTTTTGTTAACTTCTCCCTCAAATATCTCCCAAATCTGTTTATTCCCTGTTCATCATTAATATTGCTCCCACACCCGAGGCATCTCTCTGTCTCTCTCGCTTTGAAACTTAATTATTACAAGTCATTGGGGGTTTGGGGGTGTTTGTTGCCCTCATAACCAAGTGAAGGCTGATCACACAACAGCCCATGTCCATTTTCTGTTCTCTTCAGGGGCACTTACAGATATGCACAAAATAGGTACTTGCAGAAATGCTCAGAATATGATGTAAGGCAGGATGACTAAAGAGTACGTTTCTGTTTCTTTTCCTTGTTATAAATTATATATTTCTTAGGGAAAACCTGGATTGACTTTGCCATCCCTTCACCTTGATTTTTCTGGTTTCACAGAGATACAATTGATGGATAAAAATGATGTGTATTCAGTGTATATACATGAGCCTTTGATACATATATATGGTATAAAATGATGCTCACAGTCAAATTCATCACATTAATATATCACCACATACAGTCAACATTTTCTTCATGGGACAGGAGTGATATGGGGAGATGAGGAAGCAAGATCTGTTCTTTTGGTCTTAGCAAAGTATCAAGCAAACCTTAGAACGTTAATAGCCACAGTTGTCATGCTGTACATTTGATTTTTTTTATGGTGCTATAAATTTTTGGTTTATTGATGTTACGACTAAACAAATGGCTAACAAAGAATACTTTCACAATATACTATTGTGAAAACATGCCATTTAACTATAAATCTTACCCACAAAAGCAAAAGACAAATTTGAGTATATTGTATTCACAAGCTGTTTTGGCTATAGAAGAAAATTATGAATTCATTTACTGCATTCACTAATGCTATAAATGGCTTTGAATAATTTTGCTTCCAGGAAAGATAAATTTCTTTTTTGCTTTAGTTAATTAGTACATATGTGTAGTACATTGTGTGGGAAAATGGTACTTTTCATAACACATGTTAATTCCTTTTTAAACTCTTCTTCCCCTTCCCTCTCTCTTCCTTCATCCATCTCTTGATCCCTTTCCTCTTCCTTTCTTTCTTTTTCTTTAAATTGTTGTATTTGTTTGCAATGCATAATGTTTACATTTCTTGCTTGGAGTGGAAACATGTATGAAATGTACCCCAACTTCTTTTGTTCATTCCTTACCCTTTGCCACCCTCCCCCCTTTAAAAGTCATCTGATGACTGAAAGTTTACACTCTTTGACCAATAACTCCCCATTTCCCTTCCCTAAAGCCCTGACACTCCCTCTTCTCTGTTGCTTTGAATTTGACATTTTTAAATTCCACATGTAAATAAGACAGTACAGTTTTTATTAACACAGTATTTGTCCAGACCATGTAGTATTTGTCTTTCTCTATGTAGCTTATTTCATAGTGTAATGTCATCTGGGTTAATCCATGATACCACAAATGCCAAGATTTTATTATTTTTTATTGTTAACTAACACATATGTGTATTGTGTATGTGTGTTATATAACAGATACTTAGGTTGTAGACTTGTAAATAGTGCAGCAATAAACATGGTAACATAGCTATCCCTTTGGATATGTAACTGGAAGTAAGATTACTGGATCACAGCATTCTGTTTTTAATACTTTAGGGAACTTGCATAATGTTTTGCATAATGGTTGTGCCCATGTATGACCTCACCAACAGTAACAGGAGTTCCCCTTGGTCTGTTTTCTCACCATCTCTTGATATCACATAGCCATACTAATAGGTGTGGGATGATAGGTGTGGGATGGTTTTGATTTGCATTTCCATGATGATTACCAATGTTGAGTGCACTTTGACGTACCTATTTGCTATTTGTGTGTCATCTTTGGAAGATGTCTATTCAAATCTCTTGTCCATATTTTAATCGAGTTAAGTTTTTGCTATTGAGATATATCAGTTCTTTATATGTTTTGGATATTAACTATTCACCAGATAAGTGGTTTCCAAGTATTTTCTCCCAGTCTATAGGTTGCCTTTTCTTTTTGTTTGCTTTGTTGGGAAAACATTTAATTTAAAATAGTGCCACTACTTTATTTTGCTTTTGTTGCCTGTGTTTATGGTGTCATAACCACCCCCCCCCAAAATCACCAGCAAGACCAATGACAAGTAATTTTTTTCCATGTTTGCTTCTAGAAGCTTTGCAGTTTCAGGTTTTACACATAAGTCTTTTTAATTTACTTCAGATGAAATTTTGTACATAGAATAAAATAAAAATTCAGTTTCATTCTTATGCATGTGAATATTCAGTTTTCACTGCCAATTTTTTTAAAAAAGCAAACCAGAAAAAAAAAAAGGATAGAAATGATACAGAACCTCAAAAAAACAAAAAAAAGTAGGGAATTAACACTGGTTAGTATATTGCACATTGTTGCCTGAGAAGTGTTGTTCAGGTCACAGAATCTAGGCACTGTCCTTTACAAACTATGCACTCTTGGTGCCTTGTCAGACTAGTTAACTATGTATGTGGGATTTACTTTCTGTTGCATTGTTTTATATCTTGTTTAATGATAGTATCTTACTTTTTTTAACTACAGCTTTGTAGTATAGTTTAAAATCAGGAAATATGTTGCCTTCAGTTTGGTTCTTTCCCAAAACTGCTTTGGCAATCCACTTTATTTTGTGTTTCCAAATGAAAATATATATATATATAGTCATCTGGTCCTGGGCTTTTCTTCTTTAGGAAGCTTTTAATGATTGTTAAATTTCCTTACAAATTGTTCTAGTCAGATTCTTTATTTCTTCATGATTCACTCTTAGGAAATTATTTCCAGAATTTATTTCTCCTAGATTATCCCATGTATTGATATATAATTTTTATAGCAGTCTCACATGATCTTTTGTATTTTTGTGAAATCAAGTGTAATGACCTGTCTTTCTAAATTTACTTGAGTCTTTCTTTTCCTCCCTTGGTTATTGTAGTCAAAGACTTGTTGATTTTTTATCTTTCTAAAAACTGAACTCTTAATTTTGTTAATATTTCTATTGTCTTTAGTCTTTATTTCACTTATTTCTCTTCTCATGTTTATTCTTCTACTGTGAGCTTAGTTTGTTCATTATTTCTAGTTCCTGGAGTTGTGAAGTTATGTTGTATTTTTGAGATCTTTATTTCTTATTTAATGTAAGCATTTATTACTATAACTTTCCTTCTTAAAACTATATTTGCTACATAGAAAATATCAAAAGTAAGATCTAAAAATATCAAGCTATTTCTAATATCTTGATTAAATCTCATAACAAAATCCAAATATACTTATAGGGATGCAAAATAGAATCAAGAACCCCAAAAGATAAAATTTAAATTTGATGTTTGATCAAAATTAGAAGGTAAGACAGCCGAGTGTGAGTGGTTGGGAAACTGAGACAGGAGGACTGCTGTGAGTTCGAGGCCAGCCGGGGCTACATAGTGAAACCGTGTCTCAGAAAGATGCATACATACATACATACATACATACATACATAAGCAGCAACTGAGATATTTCAAGATTGAGTAATGAGCCCAGGGTCACCAGGGTAGAAGTCTGTTCCCATCATCTTTGAGCTTGCCAAGCACCTCACTCAACTTTTCCTTTCTTTCTTTCTTTCTTTCTTTCTTTCTTTCTTTCTTTTTGTTTTTTTTTTTTTTTGGTATGTTTGTTTTCTTCCGTAACATTTCATATAATTCAGTCATCTGGTTTTTTTATTTCCATTCCATCAATGCCCATTGGGTCAGTCTTGGGAAAGTTGAGAGTTCTGAGAAGCATTTTTGTTGTCTCATTTTCATTTGTGTGTGGTGAGATTGAGGATCGATTAGAATGCAAAGACTGCTGTTAATATAGAGATCTCTTTAGTATCTGCGTCCCAGTGATGTGATCTTGGCTTTGTTTGTATTCTATTTATCAACCTTCAGACTCACTCACTTTAACAGGATCACACCCTGTTGCTGTGTTGCAAGGAGAAATTCCCTACCAGTTTTATCAGTGTCAACAGATCCAACCAATGATCAGTCAAGTACATGAGGGCTTGTTTTAGAAATTTACCCCTTTTATCAATACCCCATGCTGCTACTAAGAGGTAAACCTAGTGGGGAGGGAGGGAGATGGCCAAAAAAAGGAGAAATGGGATATATATGTAAGAAGAGAAGAAAGGGTAAGAAATATCAAGTAGTAAGAAATAGATCGGACACCAGGTTCTGCTGGAATTATTATAATAGCTGGACTAAAAGTCTAATGTTGAGGGGTTTGAGAGGGTATTTGTGGGAGGAGGAGAATGGACACAGAAAGGGAAGTGCCATTGGAGACTGACACTGTCATTGGAGCTGTGAGTGTCCCAGACACTACCGATTTTTGGTAGTTTATATTTAGATTCTTCATACATAGATTTGGTTAGGATTACCCTGAGTTGCCCAGGAAAGGTACTATTTAGATGAAAACGGGCAATTCTAATTCCCTTTGCGCATGTATGAAACATACGTATTCATGCATGTTATACAATGTGCACGTATGCATGCTAGAAGAAAGGAGGAATGGAAACAAGAAAGGGAAGATAATGGGACAAGAAAGAGAAAAGGGGGGAACAACCACCCCTTCCAAAAAAAAAAAAAGAAGAAGAAAAAAAGAAAAATCAAACCAAAGCAAAGCAAACGGACACCATGGCCACCAGCTTTCACTTCTCTGATGCGGTAGTTCGTGATACCTCTTTAGTTAAGGATACTGCGATTCCTAAGGCGGGTCATGAATTCGCCCCCAGCAGTCGCACTCCTGTGTCACTCTTCCTAGTAGGGAGGCTTGAAAGATCCAGAGCGTATCCCACGCCTGGCCAGGCTGACCTGCTGCTCCCTCCCGCAGCGCACCGCTCCTCCCCAAGGCGGACGGGGGTGAAATGTGTGCCATGGCAGGGAAGCAGGAGAGCTTCCCTCTGCAAGCCCTGCGATGCTGGGTGTGGTGGTGCTCGCACCTGGAATCCCAGCACTTGGGAGGCTGAGGCAGGAGGGTCGCTGTGAGTTTGAGGCTAGCCTGGGCTACATAGTGAGTTCAAATCAAAAAGAAAACAAAGTTAAAATAAGCCCTCCAGTACCGTGGCGCGGTTTGCCTTCTCCTGTCTGGCTTTCACTACCGCCCCTCAGTGTCTGGTGACCCTATTTTGTGTAGCGTAGTGACGTCTTACTCCTTCCTCACTGCTGCCACCAAGTCAGCCATGACGGGTCTCTGTGTGTTTATATCTGCCTTTCACCCATTCTGCGATGATTTTGGTACATGATGAGAGAGATGGATCTAGTTTCAGTTTTCTGCATAAGGATAACCAGTTTTCCTGGCATTGTTTTTTTGTTTGTTTGTTTTTGTTTTGTTTTGTTTTGTTTTGTTTTTTGAAGAGGCTATCTTCTCTCCAATGTATGCTTTGGGTCACTTTGTCAAAAGTCAGATGGTGGAAGGTTCATGGATTTGTTTCTGTTGTCTTTTCTATGTTTTTTTTTTGCCAGTACCATGTCATTCTTGTCATTATAGCTTTGTAGTATAATTTGTAACCTGTAATTCTTTGTTCTTTTTGCTTAGGATTCCTTTGGTTATTCTGAGTCTTTTCGAATTCTATATAAACTTTTGAACTTTTTTCTAGAACAATGAAAGATATTGTTGGCATTTTAATAGGGTCATTTTTGGTAATATAATAATCTTAATGTTATTAATTCTGCTTATCCAGGAATGGGGGGGTGTTTCCATTTTTTTGCATCCTCTTCAATCTATTTCATCAAAGTTCTATAGTTTTCATAATAGATGCCTTGGTGTTTAATATTTTTGGAAGCTACTGTGAATGGGATTACTTTCCTGATTTCTTTCTTAGTGGTTTCATTATGAGCATACAGGAACAATATTGATTTTTGTGTATTGGTTTTATACTCTGTACCTTTCATGAATTTATCAGCTTGAAGAGTTTTTTGGAAATTTCTTAGATCTTCTGTATTTAGAATCACATAATCTGCAAATAGGAATAATTTAAATTATTCTTATTTATATTCCTCTCATTTCTTTCTGTTACTTGGTTCCTCTGGCCAAAATTTCAATTACTACATTGAAGAGTGGTGAAAGTAGACACTCATATCTCTTGCCTAATTTTAGAGGAATGGTTTACAGCTTTTCACCGCTCAGTATGATGTTTACTGTGATTTTATCATATATGGATTTTATTGTTTTTAAGATAAAGTCCTTACCTCTTTTCAGAGGTTTTTTTTAAATCATGAAGAGATGTTGGATTTTATCAAAAGCTTTTTCTACATCTATTAAGCTAATCATGTGATTTTTAGGCTTGTTTCTGCTTACATTTATTGATATATATATATGATATATATATATATATATATATATATATATATATATATATTGTTATATATATATATATTGTTATATATATATATATATTGAACCATCCTTAAATCCCTGGGATAAAGCAGACTTGGATATCGTATATGATGTTTTAATGATTCCTTAAATCCTGTTTTCAAGTGTTGTTTTGTTTTGTTTGAGACAGGGTCTTGCTGTGTAGTCCAGCCTTACACAGTGACAGTAGTGAGTTGGCCTCACTATGTAGCCCAGGGTAGCCTTGAACTCATGGTGATCCTCCTGCCTCCTGCCATGGCCTCTTGACTGATAGGATTGCAGGAATGTACCACCATGCCTGGCTGCAAGTATCTTTTTTTTATTTAAAGGGAAAACAAAACAAAACAGAAAAAAGGGTAGCAACAATATAGAATTCCAAGGGAAAAAAGAAAAGAACAAAAAAACACTAAGAAATCACTACTTGATAACTTACATACTGTCATCTAGGAAATAGTTGTTCAAGTTACAAAATTAAAACACACAAAGTACACATTCAAACAATCAGACTGTTAACAGTTCTGCTCCATGATCTAACAAAAACAGTAATATGGTCATTCATCTTACACACTTAAACATACGTGCAATTATATCCTTTAGAGCACTTTCTTTTCCTCTCTTTTTTACAGTAGCAATTACACATTTTGTGTTTCATTACTCCTACATTTCTTATTACTTTTTACACTAGAGACACAATGCGATATTTATAAATATGATTGTTATTTATTTCACTAATGAAGATAGTCTCAAGTTGTCTCCATTTATCTATGAAGTCCTCGAGGTCATCCTTCTTCATAGCTGAGTAATATTCCATTGTATAAAAATATTGCATCTTTTTCATACACTCTGTGGTTGATGGGCATTTTGGTTGTTTCCAAGATTTAGCTATTACAAATTGTGCTGCTATGAACATGGGCACACAAATATCACTGTGATATGACCTTTTCAGTTTTTCTGGGAAAATACCCAGGAGGGGAATAGCTGGGTTGAATGGAGCTTCCAGTCCTAGTTTTCTGAGAATTCTCCATAATGATTTCCATAGTGGTTGCACCAGTCTACACTCCCACCAACAGTGGAGCAGTGTTCCTTTTTCCTCCGCAGCCTTGCCAACATTTGTTATCAGTTGATTTCTTGATGGCAAATATTCTTTCCAGAGTGAGATGAAGTCTCAATGCTGTTTTAATTTGCATTTCTCAAATGACCAGTGATGGCGAACATTTTTTCATGTATTTATTTGCCATTTGAGTATCTTCATCTGAGAAATGTGTGTTCATCTCAGATGCCCATTTTGGAAAGGGTCTTTGACTATGAGGGGCTTGATGTTTTTCAATTCTTTATATGTTCTTGATACATGCAGTCCTTTGTCTGAGGGGTTGCTGGCTAAAATTCTTTCCCCTTCAAGAAAAGTGGGTTTTATTTTCACTTTGTTGGTGATTTCTTTTGAAGTGCAGAAACTTTTCAATAATATGAGATCCCAGTTGTTGATTCTCTGAAGCGTTTCCCATGCAGCTTGCGTTTTGTTCATGAATTCTCTGCCTACCCCTATGTCTCCAAGACTTCTACCTACCTTGTCTTCCAGTAGATTTAGTGTTTCTGTTTTAATATTTAGATCTTTGATCCATTTAGACTTTAGTTTTGTGCATGGTGATAGGCATGGATCTAGTTTCAGTCTTCTGCATGTGAAGAGCCAATTTTTCCAACACCATTTATTAAAGAGGCTATCCTTCTTCCAGTGAACATGTTTAGCCCCTTTGTCAAATATCAGGTGGCTGAGTGTCTTTGTACTTATACTTGCATCTTCCAATCTGTTCCATTGGTCCTCAGGTCTATTTCTTTGCCAGTACCATGCTGATTTCATCACTGTGGCTTGTTAGTACAGTTTCAAGTCAGGAATTGAGATGCCTCCTGCCTTGCATTTATTGCCCAGAATTGCCTTTGCTATTCTAAGTTTCTTCTGTTTCCAAATGAATTTTAGGAGTGTTTTCTCTAGATCTGTGAGGTATGGCAATGGTATTTTGATTGGGATTGCGTTTAATCTGTGTAACAGTTTTGGGAGTATGGCCATTTTCACAGTGTGGGTTCTTCCTAGCCAAGAGCATGGAACATCTTTCCATTTTCTAACATCCTCTTCAATCTCCTTTTTTAGTGTAGTATAATTGTCAGCATATAGGTCTTTTACATTCTTAGGTTGATTCCTAGATGTTTCATTTTTTTAGATGTTATTGTGAAGGGCAATATTTCCATTATTTCTCTCTCAGTGAGTTTTTTGTTTGTGTACAGGAATGCTACTGATTTTTGAGCAAAGGCCATCTGTGACAAACCAACAGCCAATATTATACTAAATGGACAAAAACTGAAAGCTTTCACTTTAAAATCAGGAACAAGACAATTATGTCAACTATCACCACTCCTTTTTTAATATAGTTCTGTAAACACTAGCCAGGGCAATCAGACAAGAGAAAGAAATAAAAGGAATACAGATAGGAAAGGAAGAAGTTAAATTATCACTATTTGCAGATGACATGATACTCTATATAGAAGATCCAAAAACCTCCATTAAATGACTACTAGAGGTAATAAACAAATTCAGCAGTGTAACTGGCTACAAAGTCAAGGCTGCAAGTATCTTATGGAAGATTTCTGCATCTCTGTCTACAAAGAATATTCACCTGGAGTTCTTTTTTTTATTTTTAAATTTTTATTGGCTTCTTATCTAGTTTTGGCATCTAGGTAATGTAGGCATCACAAAATGAGTTTGGAAGTGATCTTTCCTCTTCAGTTGCATGGAAAAGTTGAGGAATGTTCCCCCTAGGTCTTCTCTGAAGTTCTGATAATGTTCAGCAGTGAATCCATCAGGTCTTGAGATGTTATTTGTTGGTAGAGTTTCTGTTACTGCGTCCACCCCATTGGTTTGTATTTTGGTGGTTACATGGTTGTGACTTTGAGTGGGGATCTCAGATGAACTGCGTCAGCAGGGTTCTGGCCATAGAAGACCCACTTTAGGGAGGATTTGTCTGAACGGTATAAAAGGAAACTGGTGTAAAAGGAGAAGAGCAGGTGGGTTCATCTGAGTTTCCTTGGAAGAGCTTCAGCGGTTCTGGCTGGAGGAGCTCTGGTCTTTGACGTGGGCTTCATCTCCGGCTCTCTGCGCTGACTTCAGCTTGCAGCACTGGCCTTTTCAGCCCATCCTTGCAAAACATGAGCTTCTAGCGCCAACATTTTTACCTTCCCGGTGCAGACCCCTCAGTCTGTTATGGATTGTTTGACCTTCTGATGCAGATTTATAGAGGATATTGCCATGGGTCAGGCCTTGGGCTGGACCCTTTGGATCTCCTAGCATGTCGACAGGTCTTCTGCATCTTCTAGGCTTGAGTCTGTGGACGGCCACCGTAGGTCGGTCTTGTAAATGTCAGTGCCCTGCATTAAATCTGATTCAGAGCACGCGCAGTCTCTGGAGGTGCCTTGTCTCCACTCTGCAAGCTCTCATAAGCACTAATATATTATTGAACTTGGTTTTTTGTGTCTCCTTGGTTCCATTTTGGTAAATCATGTGTGTCCAGCAATTTATTTTTTTAGATTTCCCACTGTTTTGGATATGAATTTTCAAAATAGTTTGTTATAATACATTAGCTTTCTGTGGTATCTTTTTCATTTTTAGTTAGATTGATGTGGTTCTCTTTTTCTTTTGGAAAGTTTGGATAAGGAGTTATCAGTGTTACTTATCCATTCAAAGAACTAGCTCTTGATTCCTTGATCCTGTGTAATTTGTCTTAATTGCATTGATTTCTGCTGATTATTATTTCTTGATTCCTTAGCAACCCATTGATCATTTGAGTGTGTTATTGAATCTCCATGTGTTTCTGTAGTATCTGTGGTCTCTTTTCCTTGTGATTTCTAGTTTCATTTCATTTAATCTAATAAAATGCAAGAGTATTTTCAATTCTGTGTATTTGAGACATACTTGCTTTAAATTCTAAAAGATCATCTGTCTCTGCAATAGTTCTATGGACTGCAAAGAAGATTGTGTTCTTTCTTATCAGAAAAATCACTCTGTAGATATGTAAAATCTATTCTATGGTGTGGTCCTGGTATATGTTTGTTGATTTTTGGGGGGAGTGGAGGGTTGTCTGGTTGACCAGACATAAATGAGGTCTCCAATTAAAATTATATTTTCGCTGGGGATTTAGCTCAGTGGCATAAGCACCTGCCTGGCAAGCGCGAGGTCATGAGTTTGATTCCCAGTACAAAAAATATATATATATTTTTTCTATCAAGTATATCATTTTTGCAGTGCTTGATTTTTATTTTGTTTCCCTCTTGATGAACTATTTCACACTGAGATTTTTTTTCTTGTAGGCTCATTGGTGTGATCAACTTACCTTTTATCAGATTCTTTTCACTATGTTTGTAATGCTGGTTTGGTGGTCATGAATTTCTTTAGATTATCTTTATCATAAAATATCTTTATATGTCCATCAATTTTGCAGGATAATAGAATCTAGCTTGGCAATTATTTTCATCTAGGGATTCGTATTGAGAAATCTGCTGTTATTCTGGTTGGCTCATCTTTCTAGGATTTCTGGCACCTTTCTTTAATGTCTTTTAGTATTCTTCATTCTGAATTTCAGAGATTTTGATTATGAAGTGTCATGGAGAGACTGCTTGTGTTTATTTGGTGTTTTTAAATCTTCATTTACTTCAGTGTCTATGTCATTCCTTAGGTTTAAGAAGTTTTCTGCAATAACCTTGATGAATAAATTTTTTATGCCATAACCTCTGTCTTTATCCCCTTCCTCAACAAATTACTCTCAGGTTTGCTCTTTCAGAGTCATCTGGGAGCCCTTGGATCACCTTTTGTCTCTTGCAGCCGCTTCAGTGTCACCAAGTAAATGTCCTACTATATAACCCTTGTCCTCTATCTTCTGACTCATCTTGCCTACTGTCAAAACTTTCAGTTGAGCTTTTCATTTTCAGAATTTCTGCTTTATTCCTTTTCATAGCCTTTAAGGCTTTGCTGAAGTAGTATTTCACATCATTCATTGTCTTCCTAAATTTATTTAGCTGCTTATTTTTATCTTCTTTAAGCTCATTGATCATCTTAGTAATCAATTTATTCATCTACTTGTCTTTTAATCATTTAAACTATTTTTTTGGTTATTTGTCCAGAACTTCATCCACTTCATGGTCTGTAAGATATATTTGGAAGAGTTAGGAATTTCGATAGGCATCTTGTTGCCATTCAATTGTCTCACTGAGCCCTAAACCCCTTCTGTCTCTGCCTGAACCCCACATTCTCTCTCTGAGTTACAGTCACCTCAGTGCCATGTGCCAAGGAGACACAAGCCCAAACCTGGGGTGTCTGGATCACTGACCCTGACTTCTAGCTCCTCCCCAGACCTTCATAGTTCTTTGGTTCACAATTCCCACCTTGGCCAGTGTCAAGGGTACCCTCCTTTGTGCAAGTGTCTCGGTCTCGGGGTCCCTCCATCCTGAAGCGAATGCCTCTAGGACTGGCCTGCACTGCAGTTGGTAGTACTTAGGGCAAGCACTACTGGTTTCCATCTCCAGGAGTTTTTATCTCTGGAGTATTTGGGCAGCACACAAAATGGTGCAAGCTCTAGAACTGCAGTGAGCATAGCGCCAAGTTGGGAGGCAGCTTCCGTTCTCAGACTATTTTCCCCCAATCTATCTCTTGCCTGTTTGCGCCTTGTTCAGGTTACGGTGCCCAGGGGTGGGGTAGAGTGCCTGACACCCCATGTAGCCATCCAAACCACTCACCTGAGTGACTGTCTCGGACCTTCCTAGTGTGCTGCGTCCTTTAGGCTGCTGGGATGAAATCCCTCCTTCATAACCTCTAGAGTTATTTGAGTCAGTAATTGAAACTTTCCTAGAGACCAAATAACTCTTGAAAGCTGATTACAGTTATAAATTAAAGATTTAAACATGTCCAGTGTAAGTTCTCTTAGGTGTTTCAAAATGTGTATAAACTTTATAAGCTTTTACCTTATGATCATAGGTTTGAATTTATTTATTCAGTTGCATATTTTAAATTGGAGTTAAATACTCTGATAAACCTAACTTAAAATTATAAACACATAAAATATTAATTACGTTCATATAATGCTTTCTATATGTAACCCCAAACTTTTCAAGGGTAGAACACGTGTACACTTGGAAATGTAGTCCCATCTAGCTTCCTGCAGCTTTTGATTTAGACCGGGAGGGCACAGGAACTGCTGTTTCATTGTCTTATCTGCATCATGTCACTTGTCATATGCTCCAGAGTCAACTTTTAGAGAGGAAGCCTTTGCTATGATAGGTTACACATGGTGCCTGCTTTGCTGTCTAGTCTAAAAAGCTTGCAATTCAGTGCTTGGATTTGATTTTTCATTACATGTGACACTGAGATTGTTACATGTAGTTTTAGTATAGCTTTTAATGACATTGGAACTTGATATCTACAGATATCCACAACTGTAAATGAATTAAAATATGAATATGAATAATGTGGATTAAAAATGTGCATAGGTGTGTTCCATTCAGAGCAACAAGATGTTTTAATGGTAAAAATTGTGATAATAAAAAAGAAAAAGGCATCCGTACATTTGGAAGCATATATAGGAGACCTGTTGCTAATGCTAGAGATCAGGAAACCAGGCATTCACTTCCCAGGAGAATGACTCAAATTCACAGCAAACAGACTTATACATACAAAATTGAGCAAAGACTGTAATTCCAATCTGCACATAACCCATTAGGTATCATCTGAGCCAGAATATGCCTGTGATTTTCAGCTTTAAAAGACGTGCTAGCTATCTTCCCCAACTCCTATCCACACAGAAAGAATCCCCGTGAGATGTTTATGAAGTTCATGCTTGGCAGTTAAGTTATTACAGCAAACTTTGTTGTCCTTTTTATTTCTCCTTGAACAGTAATTAATGGTGTCATACAACAAAGCGTATTTGGTTGAGTCATTCAAGCAGATTACAGAACTCCAGTTGGGGACTGTGGGAACCTGACTCATGGTCGGTGTGTCAGAAGCATTCTGTGGATCATAACCTGGGAGTGACAGATGTCTGAATGGGGCAGGGCAGAAATCTTGTGTGTCAGAGCTCTATTGCTACAGAATCTGACACTATCTATTTAGATAGGTATCTATCCCTAGATACTGTCAGAATCAAATTAATTTATAGGACAACTTGATGGTGTCCACTGAGAAGAGTTTGGTGAATGGGGAAAACCCCACTGGGCACAGAAGCGTTCTGTATTGAGTGTGTTAATAGAAAGAAAAAAATTTGATTTTTTTTCTCTTCAGAAATAGACTATATTTTGGATTTGCACATAAACTTACCTGACAGTTATTGTTCGAGGTTACTCATAGTTTAAATATAAAGTGTCCCCCTAAGACTTGTGCATTGAGTTTGAGCCTCAAGGCAGCAGTGCTTAGAACTGGGACCCAATAGGTTGTCTTGAGGGTGAAGGCTTCAGTCCCTGAAGGAGTTTGTAGCTCAGTGGGCTGATTGGGAGATGCGGCCTCATTAAATGAGATGAAGGCATTGCTCTGAAAGGTCTGCTTCATCTTTACTCTGCCTCTCTCTCTCTGCTTCCTGGCTGCCCTGGAGTGAGTAGCTTTTCCTCCATCACGTCCTGCAGTGGAGCTTTAACATCCTTTAACATCTTCTCACTTAAGTCCGTATCTAGTTTCAATGACAGTGTAACAGTACCTCAAATTTAAATGATAGAGTTCACGTAATGTTGTCATATGGTATTTTACTTGATCTTCACATCGGACTCTGAAATGGGAATTACCCCCCCATGTTTTTACATAAAAGCAAGCTCAGAAGGATGGGATATCTTAGTAAGTCCATGTTGACAAGTCCAAGACTGGGAGCCACACAGCATAACTCCACAGACTGCTCTCCTGCCACTGTGTGACTCATCACCTTTGTCATTATTTGAAATTTCTGATCATGGTTGTATGCCAAGGTAGAAATATCAGGTCTGCTTTCAACTTAAAATAATTTTATCAAATGTCTGTCATATGAAAATGCCAATGAGGCTTTATCTGAGGTTATAAAAAGTTGCATAAAATTAACTTCAGTAGTAAGTCACATAACAAATGTATTAGGAAGCTTGCAAATAATAGGGAAGTATTCTTCTTAGAATGTGAAAAGTAACTTTTTATACTTTTTAAAAATGTATATTTTTAAAAATTAGTGTTTATGTTAGACTATGACAGTAATATATTTATTCTCATCATTCAAAAAGTGTACCCAAAATAAAACAAGAATTATCTGTAATTCTTCTACCCAAAAATAATCATTAATGTTCATAAATTTGATTTTTATATACATAAAGTTGTGTAAAATATTTTTTCATTAACATTACACTATACACTTTTTTATTTAGAGAAAAAAAGCAAAACAGAAAAGAGGGTAGAAATAATACAGAATTAAAAAAAACAGTAAGAAATCACTAGTTGATAAATTATATATTGTTATCTTAGAAGTAGCTGTTCAAGCTACAAAATCAAAGCAAAAAAGTAGACAATCAAACAATGACAGTACAAACTATTCTGTTTGATGAACTAAAAAACACTTTGTAGTATGGTTATCTACCTTGCACATTTAAACATATATACAGTTATATACTTTAGAGTACTTTCTTTCCCTTTAATTATTACAATATCTATTATACATTTTGGATCTTATTACTCTTTCAGTTTTTTTATTATTTTTTATACTAGAGAAACAATACAATATTTACAAATGTGAATCTGATTTGTTTCACTTATGAGGATAGTCTCAAGTTGCCTCCATTTACTTATAAAAGCCTCAAGATCCTCCTTTTTATAGCAGAGTAATATTCCATTTTATAAAAATACTGTATCTTTTTCATTCATACTGCAGTTGATGGGCATTTGGGTTGATTCCAAGATTTAGGTATTACAAGTTGTGCTTCTGTAAACATGGATGCACATATATTGCTGTGACATGACATTTTCCATTTTTCTGGGAAAATACCCAGGAGGGAAATAGCTAGATTGAATGGAACTTCCAATCCTAGTCTTCTGAGAATTCTCCATACTGATCTCCAAAGTGGTTGCACCAGTCTGTACTCCCACGAACAGTGGAGCAGTGTTCCTTTTTCTCCACAGCCTCGCCAACACTTGTTATCAGTTGATTTCTTGATGGCAGCTATTCCTTCTGGAGTGAGATGAAATCTCAATGCTGTTTTAATTTGCATTTCTCAAATGACCAGTGATGGTGAACATTTCCTCATGTATTTATTTGCCATTTATGTATCTTCATCTAGAAATGTGTGTTCATCTCCGATACCCATTTTAGAATGTCTCTTTGAATTTGGGGGGCTTGATGTTTTTCAACTCTTTATGTGTTCTGGATATAAATCCTTTGTCTGAAGGACTGCTGACTAAAATTCGTTCCCATTCAGTGGGTTTTCTTTTTACTTTGTTGGTTATTTCTTTTGAAATGTGAAAACTTTTTAATTAGATGAGATCCCAGTTGTTGAGTCTTTGAAGAATTTCCTGTGCAATTTGCATTTTGTTCATGAACTCTTTGCCTACCCATATATATTGAAGACTTCTAGCTACCTTGTCTTCCAGTAGATTTAGTGTTTCTTTATTAATATTTAGATCTCTGATCCATTTTGACTTTAGTTTGGTGCATGGTGACAGACATGGGTTTTGTTTCAGACTTCAGCACGTGGAAAGGCAATTTTTCCAACTTTTATTTAAGAGGCTATCTTTCTTCCAGTGAACATGTTTAGCCCCTTTGTCAAATATCAGGTGGCTGAGTGTCTTTGTGGGTGTTTTTGCATCTTCTAATCTGTTCCATTGATCCTCAGGTCTATTTCTTTGCCAGTACCATGCTGATTTTATCACTGTAGCTTTGTAGTATAATTTCAAGTGAAGGATTGAGATGCCTCCTGCCTTGCCTCTGTTGCCCAGAATTGCTTTTGTTATTCTAGGTATCTTCTGTTTCCAAATGGATTTTAGGAATATTTTCTCTAGATCTGTAAGGTATGTTAATGGTATTTTTATTGGGATTGCATTGAATCTGTATAACAGTTTGGGGAGTATGGCCATTTTCACAATGTTGGTTCTTCCTAACCAAGAACAAGAAATATCCTTCCATTTTCTAATATCCTCTTCAATCTCCTTTTTTAGAGTAGTATAATTTTCAGTGTATGGGTGTTTTACATTCTTGGCTAGGTTGATTCCTAAGTATTTTATTTTTTTACGTGCTATTGTGAAAGGCAATATTTCCATAATTTCTCTCTCAGTGAGTTTTTTGTTTGTGTATAGGAATACTATTGATTTTTGAGTGTTGACTTTGTATCCAGCTACACTGATGAATTTATTACCTCTAGTAGTCTTTTAATGGAATTTTTGGGTCTTCTATGTAGAATATCATGTCATCTCCAAATAGTGATAATTTAACTTCTTCTTTTCCTATCTT
>PVJX010035494.1:0-18191 GCA_004027295.1 Dolichotis patagonum | reverse complement strand
CAGAGAAGTAAGTCTTTCTGGAGTTCTTTCATCAATAAATTATGTTCTCCTTTAAGAATTTTTTTCTTTTTTTAGTTTAGTTTCCAAATTGATATTGTTTCTTGGAGAGCCCTAAACTATGTAGAACTACAAAAATATTTTTCTACAGATTCAAATAACTGGAGTTTTCAGTTTCTCTATATATATTGTTGATTTTTTTTACATCACATGAGTCTTTATTATTAGATACATGTATGCTTTTGATTGCTAAGTCTCCATTATATGCTTTTGTTTATGTTTTTGTGATGTTACACATTTTCCTTTTTATTCTATTGGTGTATTTACATAGTACATAACAACTACATGTGTGTAGGGTATTGGTACATATACATAACACATCTTAATTTTCTTATCCTCTATTTTGTCTGTCCCATCCTTCACCTCTCCCTTCATCTCTTGGTCCCTTTCCCTTCTGCAGAAGTTCTAAGTCCCTATTTCCTATTGTTTTAAATTTTCTTTTTAATTTATTTATTATTTTGTTTTCTCATATGAGTTCATATAATATCTAGACTCATGTGTTGTATTTGTTTCTTAAACTTCTGTTCTGAAGTTGCTTCAATTTTCTTACAAATGAATGAAATTTACCTGCTTTGTGTAAGAGTAATATTGCTTATAAGTACCACCTGTTTTGGTCATTTTGTTTATATTTTATTTATCCTTTTTTTTCTCATATGGGAGAAACCATATGGCATTGTGTGGACTTTTTCTCATTGCATCTTTTGTTTTAGGCAACTTACTTTTTTGAAATATATATTTTATGTATCAGTCTAGCATTTTCATTTGATTCCATGAATTGCTTAATTACTTGTTTGATATCTTCTGTGACAATCGAGCCCTCAAGAGTATGTTGTTGAGTCTGGTACTCACAAGAAAACACACCTAAGGATCATTGCAACAGAACTGAAGATGGAGAAACAATTTGAACACACTCAGTTACTTTACCTTTGACAGAGGAGCGAAATACCTTCACTTGGAGAATCCAAAGATGGCACACTGGTAGGTAGCAGGAAAGGGACCCTCTCTGAGAGAGACAGCTTAAATGCCAGAATAAACACCCTGGAGAGACTCAAACAGAGAGAGATGGACTGTCACAACCCACGAAGAAACTAAAGCGCAAAAAAACACTCGAATATGAGGTCCTGGGGCTACAATAAGAGAAGTTAAGATCAGTGAGCACAGCACGCTCCTTGAGCCGCCTGAATCCCTGCCGAAGAAAAAGCGATCCATGCCAAAGCAACTGGCTTGAGCCACCAGAGTGTGGGGCTGAACATCCCTGTATGTGGCTCACCAGGACTGGTCCTGCACATGACCCACCCAGAGGCACCATGAATTCACACCACAGCAGCGCTGAAGTTGGAGGTCAGGGAGCCACGCAGTGAGTGATGGGAATAAGACCTTCCCATGGGAAAGGGGAAACCGACTGGACAACATGTTGGATTTGGGCAGGAGAGCCCTAACTCCATAAGGAAGTGGCTTCAGTTGGTTGCTCCCCTCTTCGAGTGGATTGGTGGAATCTGCTTGGACTAGGCCGCGCCCCTGGCCAGGACCCAGTGAGTCACTACAAATTAATTCCCTGAGATCGGTACACACTCATGCAGTGAAAGCCTGCAAAGGTTGACTGGCCCATAGGTGAGGAGCCAGCACACACTGCCCGTGCCTGAACTTTAATCTCTGATAACCTACTGAAGAGGGCAAAAGCTCCTAGCATGTGCCCTCTAGAGAAGCCATAACCAACAAGAAAAGAGTCTGGGAATTACACTGTACACTTGTATGGAAGGAACCAAAAACATGACAAAAGGGAGAAATAAGGAAAAAACCCCAGCCCCTAACCCTGAGAACACTGATCCAGGAGAGGTAAATACAAAAGAGATTGAGGGCAGCAAAAATGCAACATCAAACACAGTGTTAGGGGACATAAACAGATATCTTCAGGACCTCATAAGTGGGACCAAAACAGAAATATTAACTCAAATTAAATGAGATAAGTAGATTAATAAAAGAAAGGCTGGACATCTCTCAAGAAGACACAGACAGAAGAATGGAGGAACACAAAAGGAGAGAAAAATTTAATGAAGAATACAAAAAAAAACCCCTAGAATTCATGAAACAGATTCAAAGAGATTACCAGCAAACTAAAGACTCCATAGAAATCTGGCAAAACTGTTTGAATGAAACCAAAGATAGAATATCAAAAATTGAACACAGGCTTGCAATGTGTGATCATGAAAGGGAAAAATCTCTTAAAATAACAAGGGAGCAGGAAGTAAAGATACAAAGACTGGAAGACAACAAGATGATCTATTACTTAAGAATAAAGCATGTGAATGAAGAAGCAGGAGTCAAAACAGAGGAATTACAATGGCTATTCAAAGAAATTATTAAGGGAAATTTCCCAAGCATAGAAAAAAGAAATGATATGCAGAGGTATGAAGCATACAGAACTCCAGCTACCTACAACCCAAACAGAGCTACACCCAGACACATAATCATCAAGATCCCAGAAATTCAATATAAGAACAGAAAAAGATCACCTATAAAGGAAAACCCATCAAAATCACAGCAGACTTCTCGACGCAGACCATCAGGTCAAGAAGAGCTTGGAATGAAGTAATTCAAGTGCTGAAGGAGAACAATCTCCAGCCCAGATTGATGTATCCTGTAAAACTCTTTCTAGAAATGAGTGGAGAATCAAGATGCTTCCATGAAAAACAGGAACTGGGAGAATTTGTGACCACCAGTCCAACCCTACAAAAAATACTGAATGACATTGTAGGGAGAGAGGATACAAGCATTTCGAGAACAGTGGCAGAGAGGCCTCAGTGAACAGGGCAGATAGTGGAGTGGAACAGATATATAGAAAACCAATGGCAGAAAAACAGAATAGCAGAAATAAGGCAGAAAAGATTGGCTGTAATCACCAGTATAGATGGCCTTGAAATATTAACAGAGGGAAACACAGGCAGAGTAGATCAGGTGATATGGTCCATTGAGATGCTCTATATAGGGAGGCAGTGTGACCCAAAACAAGCAGTGTACCCCATGGGAGTGAAAGAAGAGGAACTGCCTAAAAAAGGAGGCAGAGGATATTGTTAATTGGGTAACAAGATTTAAAATTTACATTATTCTCACCACTCTGCTTGGATGGGTTACATGCTGTTCCAGTTTGTCTACTTACACCAGACTTGAGGACATGGTCAGCTATCCCAAAAATAAGAGGATATATTATGGTAATCATCCCTAATTTCCTATCAACTTAATCTGAAGCCCTTTATAACTTATACTGTCTTATTATGACTGATCTTATTTGAATCTGGTTTGTTAGATTGCTACTTTGTATTGACTGATTTTATTTAAATCTGTTATGATTGATAGCATCAAGTCTAAAAGTATAGGCAACTACACTGAAGATGACGAGATTCACTAGGATACCCACTCTGGTTTGATTATTACCTGCTTTTGAAGTCTTATAATGTCTCCGATGCTTCATTTTTAGTAATGTTGTTATATACTGCTGAGACATCATGGTAACCATTGTAGATCACCTTGTATTGCAGTTATATATGACTTTTTTGCTTCATGCTTTTCTAGGAATTGTTTTGTTTTATCTTGCTTTGTTTTGTTTTTCCCTCTAATACAGAAAGGATAGATATACATTTAGAGACTCATGCATGTGTAGAGCTTATAAACAATTTATAAGAACCAACTATATAACACAAGTTGAAATGAACAACTACTTTGAAGAAAAGGAGACACTACAGTACCCAGTGCTGATTCCATAACGTCATGATGTGAAATCCAGCAAAACTATCACTTTTTGTTCAAAGTGATCTTAGCTTGCTTTGCCGTGTTTATGTTCAACACACATTAAGGTATGGACAGCTGTTTTTAGGAGAATGAGAGATACTATGACAGCCATTCTTGGCTTCCCTAATGTCTGGTCTTGAAGACCTGAAATGCTTTCCTCATCCTGCTCAGATCAATTCCATAATATGTTGTTTCATGTGAATTCCCTGTATGTGACAATACGGACAACTATTTGGAAGAAAACAAGAGTCAATATGATAGAGAATGAATATCTCTTATTGTCTAGTTTTGAAAATTATGTCTCTTACATTGCTTTCTTGTGATCCACTTTGTTCTGTTCTGTTGTGTTTAATTTTACCCTTTTGATATATTATTATGAATATTTGAGTGACCATATTGCTGTTTTTGTCAGATCGTGGAGCAGAACTGTTAACAGTGTCACTGTTTGAATGTCTACTTTACATGTTTTAACTTTGTAATTTGAACAACTATTTCCAAGAAATCTGTATGTAATTTGTCAAGTAATAGTTTCTTAGGATTTTTTGTTGTTGTTCTTTTCCTTTTTTCCTTGGAATTCTGTATTGTTGCTACCCTTTATTCTGTTTTGTTTTTTTTTTTCTCTTTAAATAACATTTAAAAAAAAGAAATACCTTCACTTGAAGATGGATAACCTCTTTATAAATGTTCTGTTTATAAATGTTCTGGAAAGACTTTCCACATGCCAAAGATTAAACCTCATCTCATATCTTGTAATGCACACTAAATTAAAACTGAACTGGAACAGATATCTAAATATTAAAATGGAAACAATCTGTGAGAAGATAAAATAGATAAAATACTGAATATATAAGTGCTACTAAAGACTTTATGAACAAATAAATGACTCCACTGGAAATATTACAACAAAAACCCAACTGGCATTGTATTAAATTAGAAAGTTATCACACAGTCAAATGAACAGCCAATAGAGTGAGGAGAACTCACAGAATGGAAAAAACGTTTACCAGCTCTTCCTTGACAAAGGATGAATGTACAGAACATATAAAAGAATAAAAAAAAATCAGATTCCTCAAATACAATGAATAGGCACCTTTCAAGTGAAGAAATACAAACAATATATAAATATATGAAAAAATGTTCAACATCACTGGCCATTTGAGAAATACATATTAAAGCAACATTAACATCACATGTTACTCTAGAAAGATGGTTATCACTAAGGAGCCCACCAATAACAAATGGTGGTAAGGCTATGGGTAAAGTTTTTTCGACTGCTTGTATGAGTATAAATTAATGCAACCACTATGGAAATCAGTATGAAGATTCCACAAGAAATTAAAACTAGAGGTTCTGTTGGACTTAGCTAGTCCCCTGCTATGTATCTTCCTGAAAACATAAAAACATCATACCCCAGAGATATATGTGCACCCATGTTTACAGCAGCATAATTTGTAATCGTTAAATCTTGGAAACAGCTAATTTCTCACCAATGAATGAATGTATAAAGAAAATGTGGTTTTTAAATACAGTGGAATACTACTCTGCCACAACGAAGCATAACTTCAGACACTTTTAGGTAAAGGGAAGCATCTTGAGAACCTAATATTTGGTGAAATGAATCTAAAACACATTTAAATATTTCATTATCTCTCTTTTTCGAGAAACCCAAAGGTTTAATAAGGACCAAAGCGAGTGACACATACTGAGAATATGAAGAAAAATTTCAAATGGGAAGGAGAACAAGAGAATGGGGAAGAGGAGGAAAAGAAGGGGATAGGGATAAAAAAGTTACAAAGAATGAAAGGAAAATAATAGAAACAAGGTTTTGCAAATGGAGAGAGGAAAAGGATTGAAGGGAAGGGTGGAGAATGGGAAAAAAATTAAGGGATGTATAGGCACAAATTCCCTATGGTGTATTTAGTCATTATGCATATGTTTAGGTTTGCTATTTTGTTTAGTTAATCTGTCTCTTTATCAAAATGTGGTACTGAGGTCACACACTGTGATTGTGTTGGGGTTTATTTGGGCTTTTATGTCCAGTAATGTTTTTTTATGAAATTAAATGTATATGTACTGAGGCATATATATTTATAACTGTTATCTCTGAGTGTTGAATTGTTCCCCTACTATGTAGTGACATTATTTACATATCATCAGTTTAAGATTCAAATATATTTTTTCTGAGACTACAAATTGCTATCCATGCTTGTTTTTGAGGCGCAGTTGTATGGTATATCGTTTTTTAGTTTTTTGTTTATCTTCTATGGCTGTCTTTTTGGATTAGATGTGTTTGGTCAATGTTGACTATTTTTGATTCAGTCTGTCAATCTGGTTTTCTAATTGAGGATTTGAGAACATTCACTTTTAAGAGTTTTTACAGAAAGGTGGTTATTTGCTCTTGTTTTATGTCCTTTTTTTGTTCCTGGTTTTTTTTTTCCTTCTTTCATTTAACTTTTTGCCTTACTTGATGTATTCACTCCACCCTGCCACATTTTGTTGGCTTTGTTGTCTGTGTAGGATATTTCAAAGTAGTCTTTTAGTTTGCTGGCCATGTGTCTTTATTCTTTTTCTGGGATACCTTTGTTTCTATATCTAATTTGAAAAATAGTTTTGCAGGATACATTCATCTGCGTGTGCTGTAATTTATTTGCTTTTAAAACTCGAACCATGTCTGTCTAAATTATACTGGACTTTAAAGTTGGTACTGAACATGTGTATTGTAATCCTAATGGATTTACCTTTACAAGTAAATTTTTCTTTTTTCTGACACATCTTTGGAGGCTCCACCTTTTTTTGGAGAACTGGGACTGTGACCATGTTATGTCATGAGGAGTTTCTTTTTCATTATAGTTAATTGATGCTCTATAAACCTCAGTTATAAGTATATTGAAATTTTTCTTCATTCTTAGGACTCTTCTTTATTATGATTTCTGTGGACAAATTTTTATTTCATGTGTATTGTATTCTAATTTTCATCTAAATTCAGTTAAAGCTAGGTTAGTCTTCTGAGAATGACCTCTTCATTGTTGGATGAATTTTCCTCATCCTATTTTAGTTGTTAAGAATTCCCAGAGTAATTCATTGTGATTTTACATTTTTATCTTTGATATATCAAGCTTACTCTTTTTCTTTTTCATTTCTGCAGTGTATCAGTTGCATAAACTTGTTTTAGCTCTGGAAATTTTGTCTGCCTTCTTTTTATTGAGTTTATGTCTTTGGTAAGTTTGTAATTCATGTTTTTAACCATTTTGGTAAATTCTCTTAACTTTTTATTTGTTTCTTGCCTATGTTCCTTGCTCATTTTTTATTAGCTTCTTCATTTTTGTTCATATTCACTTGAAACTCACTGTATTTCTTCAGCTGTTCTTCAATTATTTTATACAGCTGGGAAAAGTGAAACATACCTGTAATCCCCTCACTCAGGAGACTGAAGCAGAAGTAACACCAGTCTGAGATTAGCGTGGGCTATGTAATGAGTGCAAGGACAGTCCCAATTACATAGTGAAACCTTGTGTCAAATAACAAAAACAATAATTTTGTAAAGTTGTACTATCTGATGTTTGCTTTACTCTCCCCATCAGTGTCCCTTTTTTCTGCTTTGAGAGAGTTGTGAGACTTAGGGGGATCTTATTCCTTTTTTTTTCTTTTGTCAAGAACTGAGATCAAATATAGTTAAAATTTGCTGTTAATAGGGGTATTATATTTGACTAATCTCATGTTTTTCCTTGGGTGTGTCCATGTCTATATCTGTCTAGGAATGTCATTCACAACTATAAGTTCTTCTGTTTAATTAAGTTTGATTCTGTCACTCTGTTTTTAGGAGAGAATTTCTATTGGATATAAAAATGTCAATAGAACATAGAATACATCAATCACAATCATTTATGATTGTTTTGGTAATTTCACACTTTTATGAAAACCCCTTTCAGACTATATTGTCCTAGAATGTATGGGGTGTGGTGAGGTAGAGAGAGAGAGAGAGAGAGTAAAAGGGAATGGAGTATGTTGATGGGAAGAGAGGAAAAAAAGAGATGTCAGTAGGTCAAAATTATAAACAAGAAGTTAGGGATTTGTTGGAGTTATTTTAGAGCTAAGGTAAATGGTTCATGTAGTAGAGAATTTTGGGAGAATATTTCTGTAGTCAAGAGGATGTATGAAGATTAAATGTCATGTATTTATAAATTGATGGACACTGAGATTCCTGGTACCTGTTAACATATTTAAAGGTAGTTTTCTTTGGTTTCTCTAAGCACATTTTTGTTGAGGATCACTCTGATATGCCTTTAAGGCAAACACTTGTTTGTTATTATCTAAAGCATTTTTACAGTTGCCTTTATATTTAAGTCATTAGACAGAAGAAGTGGGGGAAGAAGGCAAGATAGTGATGGGTAGACAAGGTCTAAAAATAAGACAGGAGATAGTTATAGAATAGAAAATAAAACACACTAAAAAAGGAAGGTGGTCAAATGGAAAACTCTTGACACTTAAAATATTGTAATCATTTACTTTCAATAAATAAGAACAAGAAGAATGAAAGCAAGAAAAATGAAAATATAATAGAAATTAGAAAATGAAAGAGGAGAAAAAAATGACAAAAATAAATCATAATAGTCCAAACCCAACAAATTAGCAAGTTGGCAGCAACTACAGTTGCTAAAATAATCATACAAATAATAATAAAAGCCACAACTGCAAACAGCTCTCTCTTCACTGGTGCCACTATCTAGTTTGGACTAGTCAGTTTCCTCTCTGGATTTGACCTCTGGGTGTGCTCCCTCCAGACTGCTGTTATCTGGTTATATTAACTGATTTTGGGGTAAATATAATGGACTCCTCTGTCTTCCCTTTACAGGTTTTTCTTGCCTATTGTATTATCTAAAGGCTGCCATTCCAGGCTCTGATCACTGTTATCTGTTTCAGTTGAACACACAGAAACCACAGGGCTGTGTTCTTCATCTCTCTTAGCTCCCGCGAGTGGTGCTGGTACTGTGTGGTTTGATGATATGTGCTGAGAACTGAGGTGCTTCTTTGCTAGTCATTGCTGGGTCACTCCCCTCTCTGTGGAAGGAGATAGTCATAGGTAGGTAGCAGAACATTCCATGTACCCCACTTCTGTAGTATGTGGGCAAAAGACAGTGTATTACTATTATTATTACTAAAATTGTCGGTGTTAGGGAAGTCTTCTCTCTCTATTGGTGTCTCATGGTTCACCAGCTTTGAAAACAGGAGCAATGGTACAAAAGCGTGAAGCTTTAACCTGTTCTGTTTTGGGTTTCTTTCATTCCTGGGTTGGGGTTAATTTTGCCATGTCCAATATGAGATAGCTTGTTTTTTTCTTTTATTTTAATCTTCCAGATTGTCTCTAAAGGGCTGCCTTGTTCTCTCTCAGCACAAATCATTCCCAAGTAGCCTGGGTACCAGGTCTGGGTTGGAGGTGGGTACAAATGTCACTCCAAGAAACCACTAAACTTTGTGTTTAGTTGAGTTTGTTTGTCTTTTGATTGTTTTATTATTAACATTTTCAGCAGTGGGGGAAGCTTCTATCCTCCCAGATGTCTTATTTTCCTCTGACTATAGGGATGGAAGCAGTGAAATGTGGTGATTCAATTTTACCTCATTTTGTTTTCTATGCTTTCAAGTCCCTGGGTTGAGTCATTAATTTTATCATACCCAATGGAGAGGACTGCTTGACTGTGGGTTTATCTAATTATCTCTGGGCTGCCTTGCTCCATCTCTCAGCCCCATCCCTTCCCAGGATAGGTTTGAGATTTGGGTCTGGGGGTTGAGGTACTGTGCTCCAGGTGTGGACCAGCTTCCCCTGTCTTACCCTCTGCTCTCTGGGCTTAGTCCAGTGGTGTTATAATTTTGGTTCTCTTCCTGTATGAGATTTTCTTTTTCATCCCCACCTCCGAGTAATTGTCTTTCTTCATCTGAGTTCCTCTCACCATGATTCCTGTATTTTTATCTCTTGTAAAATTCAGTCCAGAACTGTCATTTACATCTCTTTTAAGAATTATTCCAACCCTGTTATGCTTATGAGTTTGTATGTTATATTGTTTTTATTATTTTTTATTTCAGAATTACATGTTTTTTATATAAATTGTTTTACTAGACACAACACATTAATTTCTCTCCAATCTGTGCCACTGCATTTTGGGGTATGGCCTAAATATATTGAGCATTATACAGCCTTTTAATTAGAGTATTAGAACATTACTATTAATGTAATTTGTAATGTATTTGAAATTAGGTCTACCAAATTTATTTAATTTTACTACTCTATAATTTTTCACTAATATTTGGTTTTGGTTTTATATATTTTACTTTATCTTGAATTATTTAAATAATTTTAAATTATATATTGGTTTAGAGGCTATAGTAACTCTAGATATCACCATACATATAAAATTTTCTCATTTTTTTCTAAATAGCTGTCCATAATAAAATCAAATAACACACAACAGAATAAAACCAATGAAAACAGAAGAATAAATGCATTATAGAACATTGAAACAAGGTGATAGGAAATCAATAATGACTGCCATAATGTTTCATTTTCTTCAAAATAACTGTCCATACTATCACACATAATAAAATCAAACAAAACAATAAAACTAATTAAACAAAATAGTGAAAGCATTATAAGACTTCAAATCAACAGTTACTATAATACATTCCATTATCTTCAAAATAGTTGCCAATACCATCAGACACAGTAAAATCTAGCAAAATAATACAGAACAAACCAAACTTAACAAAATTATGAAAATGATACAAGAGTTCAAGACAAGACAACAAGAAATTAACAGTGGTTACCACCATCCCCTCCTAGGTGATTCCTCCCCTATTGCTTTTATATCTATTGTGCTGTTAGGATCCCATTAATTCCTTCAGTTTTTTATGCTAGGAAGATAACTCAGTGTTCACCCATATGAGTTCAAACCATTTCACCCATAAGCATAATTTCCAGTTGCATCCATTTACCTACAAGAGCCTCGAGATTATCCTACTTTATAGCTGGGTAGCTTTCCATTGTATGAAAATACCATATCTTTCTTATCCATTCTGCAGTTTATGGGCAAGTTACACTTGCTTTTTTCTGGTCTCCTGTCATATGGAACAATTGTTTTCTCTCCTTTTATTTTCAGTCTATGAATTTTCTTTCAAGTTAAGTGTGTTTCTTATATACAGTATATTAATGGATTTTATTTATTGATCCACTCTCCCGGTGTTTCTTTTTATTGGTGAATGGAGGCCATCTACTGTTGGGGACCACTACTAAGCAGCTCTGAGCAGTATTTAAAATTAACTAATAGGCTTTCTATGTTTAACTATGAGTCTGTCCTAGGCCTCTGCCCCTTGCCTGGTGATGGAAGCTGATTCATAGTAAGTGAACCTCTATGAATCACTGGTCCTGGCTGAGGCCTATTGTGGTGTGTGAGGCCAGCGATACCTCAAAGGGCAAGATAAGGCCACAGCTGAAGACACCTTGGCTCCAACACTAAGTAAATAGAGACTGCAGCTGAAGGAATTTCTCTCTTGCAGTCGCACTCCTAACATAAATATCATCTTGGAGACAGAACAGTTCTCCTAAATTAGCATAATTTACTACTTAGAGAAGTCTTTGAAATGACTTCCAAGATCCTTCTCATTTTCCTGCCTTTTGTCCTTGGTCCTAATACAAGTGGACTAATCCAGAGAAGTCTTTGTCTTAGCCCTTAGAGTCTCGAGCTCAGCTAAAGGGTTTTGGTCCTCCTGGAGCTGTAAAATCATACCACTTGTCTTATTTTATTTAAACCTCCGCCATACACTCATTTGGGAGATTGAGGATCTAGGTCAGGATCTGATAATCTACATTACTGGCTATAACCAGCATGGACTGATTCATCTCTGCCATGCTATTATCCTGCTGTTGGTCCTCCACTTTTATCCTTTACAAAGTTGCCTGTTCTTTTTGGTGATGCTCTTCTGCTGTTGTTCCTGGAATTATGACCATATTTATCTCATTCTAGAATATCCTTCAGCACTCTTTGTTGGGTTGATTTTTTGGTCATGAATTCCTTCAGTTGTTCTTTATCATAAAAGCATCTCATTTTTCTATAAATTTTGAAAGATAGTTTTGCAGGGTACCTCAATATGGGTTGGAAGTTGCTTTCTTTCAGGATTTGAAACACTTCACTCCAAGTTCTTATTGACTTGATGGTTTGTGTTGATAAGTCTGCCATGATTCTGATTGGTTTTCCTTTCTAGGTGGTCTGTTTCTTTTCTCTGACCTCCTTTAATAATTTGTTCTTGTGCTAAATTTCTGGGATCTTGATTATTATATGTTTGGGTATACACTTACTTTTGTTATGGCTAGTTGGAGTTCTACATGCCTCACTTAAGTATATGTCAGATCCTTTTCTCATGTTTGGGAAGTTTTGTGCTATTACTTCTATAAATAGGCTTTTTATTTCATTTATGTTGACCCCTGCTTCTTTGCTGATACCTAGCATTTGCAAATTATGTTTTTTTTGTGTCATCTTGCAGCCATCAAACTGTTATTTCCTGGATCCTTGTTATTTTTAAAAGATCTTTCCTTTCATGATCACTAGCTGCAAACCTGTCTTTAAAGTCTGAAAGTCTACCTTCATTCTCTTTCAAGTGGTTCTGCCAGTTTTTAATCAACCTTTTAATTTCCTAAATATCTCTTTGAATCTGTTTCATGCATTGCATCTTTTCTATGTTGTTCATTCAAGGTTTCCATCATTTTTCTATGCTTCTCTGAATTTTTTTATGTCTTCTTTAGATATGCTCAACAATTCTTTCTTTATGCTTGTGATTTTTCCTTTTACTTGAGACATTATTTCTGATTTGATTACTTTTACAGTCTCATGAAGTTGTTTCTTTACTTCAGTTGCTATCCGCGTGTAGATTTCAGATATGTGACTTTCATTTCCCATCATAGCTACATCTCTCGGATTTGTCCTGTGTGGGCTGGAGGACTGAGATTGCCTTTTGCTCCTTTGTTTTGACATTCTCCTGGGTTCCTCCCAACAAGCTGGTTGTGAGGTCCCAGGAACTTCCCACATTGGCTGCCCCTCCACAGTGTAAGAGATTGGGACAGGCACCTGGATTTCTCTGACTCCAGGTTCCCAGGGAGGTAGCACATCATGGGACAGGCTTCCTAAGACCTGTGCAGCTACACTGGGACTTCCCAAGTGTCCAGCTCTGTGTGGTGGTGGAGTTGCTGCTTCTTCTCTCAGCCTGCGTGTCTACCTCAGACTGATGGTGGCTCTATGTCACTTACAGACATAAAATAATGCTACAAAGGTATACCTTGTACTTAATATAGTATTTCTAATTTTTTATAAGATATATTCTATCATACAGTGAAATTTTAAAGAAATTCTATTTCTATGATAAATTTGCAATATTTTGTACTATGAAATTGTGCTATTGGTTTCTGAGTTGCATTAATACTCTGAGCCTTTATATTCATGTAAATAATAATCATGCAAAAAACACACTGTATTACATTTTTTGACACTAAATATTTTTAGTGAAAATATGCATCAACATTTGTATTACAATTGGTATTTACTCAAATTTATTTAGTTTTATAAAAAATCCATTTTCACTCTTAATGTAATATATTTTGTTTTTATTATCTTTTGTTTTCCTCCATTAATCTTTTTTTCTATAGTGCTTAGAAAAATTTGAAAATACGTTTTTCTCATTGATACTACAGAGTCCATTTTAGTACCAGGAATTGTGCCATGTAAACTATATCTTTTCTTATGTGAATTCCTTCATGGTTTTCATTATTAAAACACTTCATTTCTTTTGGATCGACTCTGATATTTGATGAATATATATATATATTAGACTCACTCATGTTGAGTCTTTTTGTATAGAAGGTACTATAACAGAAAATGATGTCCCCAGCCAGTATACTTCAGTTTCTTAATTGTCCAGGTAATAATTCCAGTTCTAGTTCCAGTTCCAGTTGCTTCTGTCTCTTTCAAATGGCTAGACACTATGATGCATAGTTGATCACTATGATATTCATTATATAAATAATGCCCAATTGACAAGCCATTCTACCTCTGTACTTCCTGTTTGCTTCTCTCATATAAGCCTTTGACCACTAGAGATCAGAGCCTGATATTCTGGTAATGAAGCTGATCACTGTCCATTAACATAAGTAAATGTGCCTCCAAATCCTGGGTATCATTTTCTTGTTTTGCTTTCTGTTGCAATATTTTTATTATTCCATCATTTATCCAAATAATCAATTTTTTATTTGTTTTTCTAGTATTTCATTGCTCTCTTTTCTTTTTATTTTCCTTACACTAATTCTTCATGTACAGTCTATTACTTAGGATATATCATTAATTTTAGTTACAATGTATACATCTTTTTTAAAAGAACAGAGATAATCAGTAACCAAATGTATAAACATAACAATTCCAATAGATTCCAACTCACCAGGAAAATTTTGTTCAATTTCCAAGAATTTTGTTTGAAAAGATAACTGTGAGCTTCTTTTACAGCTTGTAATAGAGAAATTTCCCATTTATTCATTTACTTTTGTAAACAGACTTTATAGGGTGTTCTCCTAAAAATTAGTTTCTCAATTATTTTGTTTATTTTATGTTTGGCTTAAAATAAAATATTTTGAGTAACAATTAAAACTTCAGCTCTGCAGACTGACCCTAGGATTTCAGAAGCAAAATTTTCAGGACAAGTCTTGCTTTTGAATTTTCACTGCACACTCCTGGTATGCTATGTAAGGAAAACCACTGACAAAACATTACATGCATTTTTTTCTGTAATGATCTACATTATCAAAATTCAAATTCCTCTCATTTAGTGTATTTCTTTTGAATAACTACTCAAATCTTCAATTTTTGTATTATCTTATCTAACAGTCTATTAAATTTCTCTAAAATAGTGTTCACCTTCCTTAGAAACTTATTTTTCTATAATTAACTAGTTTATTCTATGTTCATATGTCTTCCAACACACAAATCCCCAAAGAAATTTTTCTGTTTCTTGTGTTTCTTAACATTATAAAAAATGTTTAGTTATTTATTTATGTGTTGTTTTTAGCACTATCTTATTCCACTAACTTCAATACTTTAAAAAAACAGAAATTAAGCCTGCAGTGATTCATTTGATAGTACTAGTAATTGATCCAATTATTGGTACCTAGGTACAAAATATACTTGATGAGCTGAGTTACGCAGACCTTCTTTCCTATTAATTTTTCCACAGCGTAAGCACAGACTTCCTTCACTGGCACTTTAATGTTTTATTTGCATTCTTTATTTTTAATGAATCCTCCAATCTAATCTATTTGAGATTTTGGTTTTTTGACTTATAAGTTGCATACTGAACTTTGTCCAAATTTTCATATCATTTTTGCATCATAAACTGTCTGCTAATTTTTTATGTTGAACAATTGTTGTTTTTGAACTTTGTTTTACTTTTGTAGTTTAGGCTGCCTTTTAACTCAATATATAGGCCAGGCCAGTCTTGAACTCAGGGTGATCCTCCTGTCTCAGCCTTCCAACTGCTGAGATTATGGATGTGAACCTTGGTGCCCAATATAATTTGTAAATTATTCCCTGCTTCTCAAATAATGTCTAAAAGTCATATCATTAGTAGGTCTTGATTGAAATATTCTGTGCTAAAATCAATTTAAAAAGTATTGCACTGAATAAAGTTAAACTGAGTTTTTCAAATCAGGAAACATTTAAGGTACATCAAAATATTAATAAATAAGTGAAATAGTGGTCAGCCATTAAAATTCATTTAACTCAAACAAAATAAAAAGAAAAGCTTTTTCTCTATATCTATATTCAACCAAACAATGATTCATTGATAACAGTATTTTGTATCAATGAATTTGTATTTAGTAAATTTATAAAATAATTTTTGGAGAGGTTGAAAGAGTTTTCTGGTGCAATAGAGAAGCAAAAGTACAAAAAGAATGGGTTTATTGAGGTGAGGATGTGGGAAGGAGTTCACAACCCATGGTGGCTAGGCAATGTCCTTTGATCAGAATATGAGGAGTATGGCACATATGTAACCTTTGAGTGGCGGTGGTGCCTACAGCTGGCATTGATGACATGTGAGGAGCTGATTGGAATTTTAAGGAGGATAAGGGTAAGATCCAGGGAATTTTAAACCTGATTTGTCATTCATTTGTCATACACACATTTAGGTTTTACAATTTTATAAGTAACTCCTGTGCTGTGAGAATGTCTAATGCCATCTGAGTTTTGGAAAATGAGCTGTTTTATTATTTTACCTTTTTATTTAGGATAGAGATCAGCCATGGTGCCATTTAAGACCGGATGAAGATAGTTAATTATGGCCCCAATATGTGTCATATAACTTTTTTCTGGAAAAGATCTGGTGGATCCCAGCAAAAGGAATCCAAAAAAAGTTTATGATTATCTCTTACTTTTAGTTGTTAAACATCCAGGAGAAAAGATTGATAACAGTATAATGTAGTAAATTCAGGAAGTTTTTAAACATTTGAGTACTGAAGAAATTTGTGACATAAAAATTATTTTTTGACTGGTGACCTCATGTTAGTTCCACCTGAATCTCCTGGCTGGAGCACAACACAAGGCAGATGTCTGGATCTGAAAGAAACACTTATCATCATAAACAATCTCAATTCTACATTTGAAGACATGAATATACCATCAGATCAGCAACAATTATTTGCTTAGTCATATGAACTTCAGTTGGGGTGTCACCCATAAGGCTATGAAGATTTTGAATAAGAACTATTTAAAGTTACCAGGTGCCCACTTTCTTATTCACCAGATACAGTCCTGTCCAATGTCTCCTCACCTCAAGGGATTTTGTTTAACCAGATTTAACATCATGTTGAACAGCTGGCAACCTAGGTGAAGCATGATTTTTAAATCTATAACTCAAATAAACCTTGATTAAATGATCAGAAAATGCAAAAGAGGAGGAAAAAAGATTGTTGGGCTAGAATAAAAAGAAACAGCTGTTTACAGAGTAGGCAAATGGACAGACATAGACAGACAATCTATACAGTACAAACAGACTGTATAGATATATAGACTGATAAACATGTTATAAAATCAGAGTACACTCAAATATATTTGGTCAATTGGAACTATAATAAATAGGCTAGTGTGAACCTTTTTGTAGATTAATTAATAGAGATCTCTTGAAATAAGAATAGCAAAAAAGGAACCTAATTTATGTTTACTCTGAGATAGTTAGGCAAGGGGAAAAGGAACACAAATATGAAATAATCCCTCTTGGGGCCAGCCTGTTCCTGAAGTGGGACTAGGGACTGAGGCTGAGAAGACTGTGGAGTGGGAGATGTAGATGGTCACAGAGCAGCCAACAGCCAGCAGGTATCTGTGTGCAATTACCGGGTCATCAACCACCACTCAAGAGGAAAGCACAAGATGGCAACCGATCACCATGAGACCCACAACTAGATGGCTGCTGTTGGACCCATGATGAGGGACCACAAGATCGTGGCCATTGACCCTGCAACCTGTCACAAGATGGCAGTGCACTGACACATGGAGAAGGTCTGCAAGATGGTGGCTGTCCTCCACATGAGCTGCAGCAAGATGGCTGCTGAGAACCATATGGCTTGCTGAAATGCTGGAATGCATGAGACAGAGCATGGTGGGCCTGTGGGGGAAATGGAAATGCAGGAATAGGGGACAAAGAACCATCTGATGGAATAGATGGCTCAGGTGGAGGGGATTGAGAAATTGGAGACTGGGGAGAGAAACTAAGGGAAGAATTAAGAGGCCACTGTGGGTGAGGAAGGGAAAGAGGATGGTGCAGGGGCACAGAAACTTCTGGCTGAGAAAGCTGCAGAATTTGGTCTTGGAGATACAGGGAAGGAGCTGTAAAGACAAGAGATGAATCATCTAAGTTGTCTTGTGGG
The DNA here is from genome assembly GCA_004027295.1 of Dolichotis patagonum. NCBI lineage: Eukaryota > Metazoa > Chordata > Mammalia > Rodentia > Caviidae > Dolichotis > Dolichotis patagonum. Next base: position 403 of record PVJX010035494.1, on the reverse strand, counting down.
GAGGGAGAGAGAGTTCCTGGTGGAGCAGAGTGAGCCAGAAGTATTTGGGACATCACACAAGACAGAATGAGAGAATGATATGTCTTCAAAGTGAAAAAGGCCTAAAAATGAAGGGTTTCTGCCAACTTGCTGCCATTATGACAGAAGCATAAATAAAAGAGCAGCTTTTTTTGTTCTCATAGCCTTTTAGAGGCCAAGAGCACCACAGTTATGAAGCAGGCACCCAGAGGTGTGATTTTTGGGGGACAGGAAATAGTCCCCATGACCAAATTATAAGTGAGCTGAGAGAACAACTTCACCTCAGTATGTAAGAGATTTAGCTCCCCACTAAGGAAAGTGGAAGCTGTCCTGGATCACATCTATCAAAAGAGATCATCACCTGTTGTGAAAGTGTGACATGGAA
>PVJX010035493.1:0-18195 GCA_004027295.1 Dolichotis patagonum | reverse complement strand
AGTAATAGTATCTACAAAATATAAAAATATGTAACAGATGAATTTGAAAAAGAAGTAAAAGGTTTATACAATGAATATTGCAAATCATTTCTGAGAAAAATTGAGCGATTATCCCAAGTTCATTGCTCAGAGTATTCATTATTGTTGGACTCCTCTTCAAGTTTATTTATAGATTCAAAATAATTTAAATAAAAAATCTCATTATTAGACATTAAGAAATGCATTTAAATGTGACGATGTGATACAATCATTATACCTTTCAAAATAAAATTGAAACAATTGATCACACCAGATGATGTCCAATGTGTGGAACAACTGAAACTTTTCCCATTCTGGGCAGAAGAGGAATAGTATAATCTGTTGATCTACTTGGTAGTTTCTTAAAAAGTTCGTTGCGTATCTGCCATACAACCCAGCCATTCCATGTCCAGAGGCATACGGCTGTTCAGGATTTGTATACAGCTTGTGCTGCTTTGAAAGAGCCCCGTGCTGAAACCAACCCAAATGTTCATCAAAGGCTGAGTGGATAAGAAAGCTGTGATGTGTTCATACAATGGAACGAGCTCTTAATGTGACATGTGATAAAAACGCACTCAATGGTAATTTTTTAAAAAAAAGTTTATTATAATAGAAGACACCTTGTCAGTAATTTCCCTTAAAATACTCTCCCTTGCTTCAAAATTCTTTGTATATGGTACTAAATGATTGGATCTTACAAATTTATGATGAATGAAAGAAATTTCCCCCCGACTCATGCATGCACATAGCACCAAATGTCTAAATACATTTTAGTAAAATTCTAAGGTATACAAACCAAAGCTTTAAAACCCATAGCAGATAAGTGCTTGTTTGTAGATGATGGGTATAAAAATGATGCAATAGAAGGATTACTAATGAGGAAATTATGGGTAATAACAAACCTATTCATTATCTTGATTATAATGATGGTTTCATGGGTTTTCCATATGTCAAACCTTACCACTGTGAGCACACTAATTATCTGCAGTTCTTTGTATGATAATTAATAACTTCAACACTATGCAGCTCAGTCTGGCCTTGAACTTACTTTGTAGCCCATGCTGACCTCAAACTCAAAATGATCCTCCTGCCTCAGCCTCCTCAGTGCTGAATAATGCTGCTTTTTAGAGAAAAGAATATTCTGGGGGTAAAAAGGCTGAAAGGTCTGAAGCAAACCTTCACTTTTTAAAGACATTAAAACCATGTACTTTTAAAACCTTATATAATAATGCCTAAAAGTATGAAGATATGCCTGTGTTTAGAAATTTTGATTTTCTGCTAATTCTACATCTAAAGTACTGAGTGCTATTTAGAAATGAAACAAATAAGTAGAGTTGAAAACAGAGGTCCTGAATTCATGGCAAGCTGATTTAAAATCTACTGTTGGCCTTTAGTTGAGGTAAGTATCTTCTCCTTTTTGAAAAGAGTGCATTGACTTATGAACAGAGCCTGGTTCAAGGAGAAATGAATTTGAAAATCTCAAGCAAAGACCTGGTTAAATAATTTCTCAATATAAAACCAACCACATAAGTCTAAGATTGTCCAAAAGGAAATGTAAAACTTGTGTTGGGGAAAAACCAAGAAGAAAAGTAGTCCAGTGTGAGATTATTCCTTAACATGTGCTCATTTTAATATGACCTAGTGTGGTTTTTAAAATACTGCTTATAAATGGATTTTCAACCAATTTCATTTTAATCACTTCCTTTAGGCATCCTTCTGTTAATTTTATAGTCTTGGATGTCAGTGAAATCATGATCTTCTGCATATTTAGTTCTCAGATTTATATTATCAGCCTTACTTCATCCATTGATGTTTTTAGACTTACTTTGGCATTCATACCTTATAGATGTGATCTATTTAGATGATTAAAATTCTCCTGGCTTGCAAGACCTTCTACTTTTACTTTAACTCTTTTTTTAACAGTTGATTTACAGCCTTATTCCTGCATGTGTGTGAATTCTCCTTTCCCCTTGGAAAATTAGAGATGACAAATATCACACAGTATGCTTTCTTCCTATTGGCAGCATAAGAGAAATATGTAGTAGGTAAAAGCTCTGAAGATTAATTAAAGTGACATCAGTGTTCTTTTGCCATCTGGTTAATTGAAACTTGCCCTTTTCCACTTGTGTTCTGAGTTTGTGACAGGTTTTTATTTTAAGCGATAAGCAGAGTTTCATTGAGAAATCATAATTCCTGTATGTTAATCAAGAGGTATTCTGTTTTCTGTATTTTTCTGCATTGCACCTAGGGATGAAGATCCCATCACTAACAGTTTCCTAAGTGACAAGTTAATTATTCTGTGGTGCTTTTGAGTGTCCAAGTAACAAATATAGGCAGAGGCTTATAGTCACTAATGAGGAAGGATATGGGAAAATGTGTTCAGTGAAATATGTATATACATTATATATATACAGTGATATATATATCTATATATAATTTGTTAGTTTTACAAAAAAAACTTCTTTATAGTATCTATTTTGATGGGATTAAATAGTATTCAGGGATGCCAGTTAATACTTTGCTGTCACCATAGTTGAGCAAGGCCTGAAATAAATTAATCTTTTTCTGAAATGATCTTGTGGCTGGGCAAGATCTTGTACCTCCCTGTGGCAGGTAGGGCCTAATCTAGAAATGGTACAGGGAGTTAGAAATTACCTGGTATTTCAGACTGTGGCATCACCCTAGTAAATCAAGATCACTAAACTAATTTTTAAACAGTCATCATGAAAAAATTTTTGACTTTTATTAGTATGCGATTGTAGTGCATAATGATTTCATTCACTGTGAGGGATTGGTACATGTATGTAACACATTTTAGCTCCCTTCTTTTTCTCCCTCACTCCATCCCTCCCTTCTTTTATTATTCTAGAATAAGATTCATTTTATGATATTTTATAAATTAAATTATCATATATACAGATTGAAAGCCAGACTGAAAGGTAAAAATCATATAAAATGTAAGACAATTGTACTGTCAAGGTACCCTTTTAGTGACCTTGTCTTCACTGGATTACAATACATTTTTCTTTTTTGCTACTATCTGCATTTTATTTTATCATATACATGTATATGTATTCATACAAAAGAAATCATGATATGTTTAAATTTGTGGGTCAGACCTACTTCACTAAGCATTATGGTCTCAAGGTGTATCCATTTGCCCACAAATGACTGACGTGTACCCTTCCTCATGGCAGAGTAGTACTTCACTGTACATAAATACTGCATTGTCCTTATCCATTTATCCATTTATCTGCTGAGGGAAAGGCTGTTTCTAAGATTTATGTACTATGAGTTGTGGTACTATAACATGGGTATGAATACATCACTGTAGGATGTCTTTAACTATTTTGCGATGATTCCTAAAAGGGGAATTGCTGAGTCAAATGAGATTTCTATTGTTAGTTTTTTGAGGAATCTCTTTGTCAATTTTCATAGTGGCTATAGAATTTTAAAGTCCCACCAACAATGCAGAGCCCTTCCTTTTGTGCACAGCCTCACCAGCATTTGTTATGGATTTACTTCTTGGAGGCAGCAATTCTGGCTGGAGTAAAATAGAATCTCAGTGTCTTTATTTTCATTTCTCAAATGGTTGGCAATGTTTAACATTTTTTCATGTATTTATTTGCTTCTTTGTATTTCTTCATCTGAGAAGTGTCTATTTTAGATGTTCATTTTTAATTGGTTCTTTAAATTTGGAGGATATAAGTTTTTGAGATCTTTATATATTCTAGATATTAGTACTTCATCTGAAATGTAGCTGACAATTTTTTTTCCATTCTGTCAGTTGTCTCGTCATTCTGTTAGTGGTTTCCTTTGCTGTGCAGAAGCTTTTTAATTTGATATGATCCCATTTGTCATTTGTTGGAATTTCTTGTGTCTGGGATTTTGTTCAGAAAATCTGTGCCTAGTCATATGTCTTCAAGAGTTTTACCTATTTTGTCTTCCAGAGGTTAAATATTTCCATTCTAATGTTTAGATCTTTGATCCATTTCAATTTTAGTTTAGTGTATGGTGAGAGATATGGCTCTAGGTTCAGCCTTCACCATGTGGACAGTTATTTTTTCCACAATCATTTATTAAAGAGCCTATCTTTCCTCTAGCAAAGAGATTTGGTCCCTTTGTCAAAAATAACATTGCTGAGTGTCTCTGGAGCTGTTTCCATATTGTCTGTTGTGTTCCATTGACCCACAAGTCTGGGTTTTTGCAATTACCATGCTTTTTTTTTAAATCACTGTAGCTTTGTAATCCAACTTGATGTCTAGGATTGTGTCACTTCTTGGCTTGCCTTTGTTGTCCAGAGATGCTTTCTGTTATTCTAAGTCTTTCTTGTTCCAAATGAATTTTGTCATTTCTTTCTCTAGTTATGTAAGGAATGTTATTGGTATTTTGATTGAGATTGCATTAAATCTATATATTAGTTTTGGAAGTATGGCCATCTTCTTTGTATTGGTTCTGGTTATCCAGTCACAAGGAATATATTTCCATTTTCTGATATATTCTTCAATTTCCTTTTTCAGAGATTATAGTTTTCATTGTGGAGGTCTTTCCTTGGTTAAGGTAATTGCTAAGTATTTAATTTTTATTGGTGTTATTATTTCCCAAATTTCTCTCTTAGTAAGTTTGTTATTGGTGTACAAGAATGCTATTGACTTTATATCCTGCTACACTGACAGATCAGCAACTGAAAAATAATGTAGTGACAAGAAGAAATCAATACCTCATAGTAATAACTTTCAATGTAAATGGCCTATATTCCCCAATCAAAAGACATAAACTGGAATAGATCAAGAAAGGAAACCCAACAATATGAAGCATACAAAAAACACACTCAATTCACAAAGATACAGAGTAAAAATCAAAGGATAAAAAACAATATTTCATGCAGTTGGAACCTAGAAAAGAGAAGACTTTGCTATCCCAATTTCAAACAAAATAGATTTCAAGCTAAGATGGATCAGAAAAGACAAAGAAGGTCATTACATATTTGTTAAAGGAATAATTTAACAGGAATGTTTAACAGTTATGAAAATATACACACCCAATATTAGTACACAGAACTTCATAGAACAAACACTTATGGACATGAAAAATGAAACAAACACCATGCATAGTAATAGGGGACCTCAACATGCCAATGCCACAAATGAACTAATGAACTAGATAAAAAAACCCAAAAATCAGAGCCAAATCAGATCTTTGAAAAAATGAGTTTAGTAGATATCTATAGAGTGCCCCATTCAATAACAGATACCCATTTTTCTCAGCAGTATATATAACTTTCTACAAACAGACCACTTACTAACCAATAAAGCATGCCTAAGTAAATGCAAAGGAGTTAAAATTATCCAATATGTGTTACTAGATCAATGTGTTGTGAAACTAGAAATCATTGGCAAAAGAAACCACAAGAAACTATGCAAAACCACATGGAAACTAAAAAAATATATCCTCTCAAATAATCAGTGAACTACAGATAAAATTAAAGAAGAAATTAGACAGTTTTTACAATCAAATAATAATGTCTATAAGGCATACTTGAACCAATGAGATGTAATGAAAGCATTCTTAAGAGAGAAATTCATAGCAGTGAATTACTGTATCAGAAAAGCACAACAAGCTCAAATAAGTGATCTAATGATGCAGCTGAAGGTCCTAGAAAAACAAGAACAAGTCAAACAAAAGCTAATACAGAAAAGAAAATTACAAAAATCAAGACAGAAATTATTAAACTGAGACTTAAATAAATGCAAAGAATCAGTGAGTTAAATCTTTGAAAGATTAGATAAGATATAGAGATCCCTAGGTACTTACTAAAGTAAGAAAAAAAAAGACCCAAGTTCATATAATACGAAATTTAAAAAGTGAAATCACGATGGATTCTGTTGATATTCAGAATTATCAGTGACTACTGATACCCTGATACTCTAATAAAATAGCAAATTCTGAGGAAATGGATGAATTTCTAGATACATATGAACCACCAAAGCTGAATCAAGAGACATAAAAATGCTGAATAAGCCAATACCATTCAATGAAGCTGAAGAAGCAATAAAAAAAATTCTGCTAAGTAAAAAAAAAGCATAGGTCCCAAAATATTTACTGACAAATTCTGTAAGGACTTCAGAGAGGACTTAACACCAATATTCTTCAAAATCTTTAATGAAATTTAAAAGTAAATATTCCCAAGTCATTCCTGGAAGCAAGCATTACCCTGATTCCAAAATCAGAAAGGAACCTAACTGAAAAAGAAAATATAGGCCAATATCTTTAATCAACACAGATACAAAAATCCTCAATGAGAAACTAGCAAAAAAGAGTGCAAAGAATCCTCAAAAAAAATCACAACTAAGTAAGATTCATGCAAGAGATTCAGGGATGGTCCAACATACACAAATCAATAAATGTAATGCACCAGATAAACACAAGCAAAGAAAAAAAAACACACGATCATTTCAAACAGTCTTTTTTTTTTTTTTTTTGGTACCAGGGATCAAACTCACGACCTCGCACTTGCCAGGCAGGCGCTTAAGCCACTGAGCTAAATCCCCAGCCCCACACGATCATTTCAATAAATGCAGAAAAAGCATTTGACAAAATCCAACATATTTTCATGACAGACACACTGAATAAAAAGGAATACACAGTTTTTATCAAAACCTGATAGAAGTCATCTATGACAAACCAACAGCCAATATCGTACCAAATAGAGTGAAGCTGAAAGTTTTTCCTCTAAAATCAAGAACAAGACTAGGATGTGAGCTATTACCACTTCTACTTAATATAGATCTCAAAACATTAGTTACAGCAATAAGACAAGATTAAGAAATGAAAGTGACATAGGTGGGGAAGAAAAAATTTATTATTTGCTGATAACATGATTCTTTACATAGAAGAGCCCAAAAGTTCTACCAAACACCCCTAAAACTAATATCTAAATTCAGTACTATAGTAGTACACAAATTCAGCACTCAAAATTCAAGATTGTTCCTGTGTACAAATAACAAACTCACTGAGAATGTAAGTAGGAAAACAGTGCTTTTCAAAGTAGTATCAAGAAAAATGAAATGCTTAGGAATTAACCTAACCAAGGTGAGAAACCTCTACAATGAATGGTGTAGTACTTATAATACTCTGACAAAGGAGTTTAAACAGAGTCCTAGAAATAATATTCAATCTCACTAATTTATATCAGCTAATTAAACAAAAATTTTTTTCCTGGCATCATTTTTAAAAACTTAATTTTCATTCATAAATTTAGGTATAGACAATGATCACATTCATCATAGGGATTTTTTGAATACATTTATTAAAAGAAAGAAAGCTTCTATCTGAGACAGAGAAGGTCACGGGAGGGTTGCTCTCATCAAAGGGATTTTGTACCTGTATATAATATAACTTGATTTGTCTTTTTTCTCCTTCTTTTTAACCCCCTTCCCCTCCTTATTTACAAGGTTTTGCTTCCATTTTGTCCTTCTTTTCTCATTTTTTCCTTCCTTCTTTTCCTCTTGTCCCTTCCCTAGTTCCTCTTTCCTTTTAAACAGTTTTCTTCCTATTTCACCATATCACTTGTACAATTTGGTTCTTATTTACACTTTCATATTCTCACACTAAGGAGACCGTGCAGTATTAACACATGTATATGGATTTAATTCATTTAAGAATATGAATATCAAGGTCCATCCATTTAGCAAAAAAATGCCTCAAGTGTATCCTTCTTTATAGCAGAGTAGTTCTCCATTATATTAAAAAAAAACCCACATCTTTTTATCCACTACTCAGTGCATGGGCATTTGGGTTGCTTCCAAGACTTCACTATTACAAACTGTGCTGCTATCAACGTGGGTGCACATATACTACTGTGGTATGATGCTTTTAATTCTTTCTGGAAAATACCAAAGAGGAGAATAATTGGGTCTAGTAGAACCTATAGTTCCAGATTTTTGAGGAATCTCCACACTGATTTCCATAGTCCCAGCAATGTGGGGATGGTTCAACATACACAAATCCATAATTGTAATAAACCATATCAACAAAACCAAAATCACATTATCATCTAAATAGATGCAGAAAAAGCTTTTGACAAAGTCCAAACTGATTCATGATAAAAACCCTACAGAAAATTGGAATAGTTGACCTTTATCTCAATCTGATAAAAGCTATCTATGAAAACCAACAGTCCACATCTTATTAAATGGACAAAAACTGAAAACTTTCACTGTTAAATCAGAAAAAAGACAAAGATGTCCACTATCACCACACCTATCCAATGTAGTTCTGGAAATATTAACCTGAGAAGTTAGACAAGAGAGAAATAAAGAAGAATAATGATAGGAAATGAGGAAGTTATATCATCATTACTTGCAGATGACATGAAACTCTACATGGAAGACCCCAAAAACTCCACCAAAAGATTTATAGATTTAATAACCAAATTCAGTGACATAGTTGGATAGAAAATCACATTCAAAAATCAATAGTATGCCTGTACACAAATAACAAACTACAATGGGAGAAATTAGGATAACAATACCTTCCACAATCATGTTGAAAAAAATGAAATACTTAGGAATCAATCTAATGAAGGAAGTAAAAGATCTCTATGCTAAAATCTATGATAGTCTGATAAAGGACATTGAAGAGAATATCAGAAAATGGACAGATATTCCTTGCTCTTGGGTAGGAAGAACCAAAATATTAAAAATGGTCATACTACCAAAATGGTTACACAAATTTAATAAAATCCCGATCAAAATGCCATTATCATACCTCACAGATAGAGAAAACAATACTAAAATTTACTTGGAACCAGAAGAGACCTAGAATAGCAAAAGCAATTTTAGACAACAGATGTGTGGCAGGGGACATCACAGTATCTGATTTGAAGTTATACCACAGAGCTACCATGATAAAAACAGCATGATATTGGCAAAAAAATTTAAAAAATTAAAAACATACTAGAATATCAGTAGAATAGGTTACAACACCCAAAATCAACACCAAACATACTTAAAAATTTATCTTTGACAAAGGAGCCAAACTTATTCACTGAAACAAAAACAGTCTCTTTACTAAATGGTGCTGGAAATATTGGCTTTCTATGTGCTAAGGACTAAAACTAGACCCATGAATATCACTGTGCACTAAACTAAAATCAAAATAGATCAAAGATCTAAATATTAAAACAAACATAAATATCCTTGAAGAGAAAATAGACAGAACCCTTGAGGACATATTTGCAGGCAGAGACTTCATAAACAAAACTCAGATTGCAAGGGAGATACTACAATGAATCAACAAATGAGATCACATCTTATTAAAAATCTTTTCCACAGGAAAAGAAATCCCCAACATAGTGAAAACACAACCCACAGAGATGGAAAAAAAATTGAGCCAGTTGCTTCTCAAAGGACAGAAATCTAGAACATATAAAGAACTAAAAAAAATTGCCCTAAATTCAAAGATCTAATCCAAAAATTGCCATGAGCATGAATACACACTTCTCAGATGAGGATGTGCAAATGGAAAATAAATATATGCAAAATTTTTCAACATTACTGATCATTCAATAGATGCAAATTAAAACAACACTGAGAGTCCATCTTGCTTCAGAAAAATGGCTATTATCAAAAGATTGGTCAGTAACAAATGTTGGTGGAGGTGTAGGGAAAAGAGAATACTTCTCCACTGTTGGTGGGAAGATAGAATGAAACAAAATTTGATTTTTCAGTGTAATAAAATAAGCCTGACCTTTACTCTATGTTGTATCAGGGGAAATATATCATAATCAACTTGTTTCTTCTAGAGACACAGAAGTTAATTCTGGGTAAAAATTGCTTTGATTTACTCCCGTCAACAACAGTTTTTCCTCTAAAGTACATTTGAGCTTTTTTTGGCTAGTTTTTGGCTAGCATGGAGCTTCCAAACACAGAGACATTTAACATATGCCATTAAGCTTAATTGGCTTGCCAAAAAAGTCCTCCTGAGTTAATCTAGGTGGAAAGTATATTCTTCTTTTTTTCACTACCTACCGTTGTTTCACTTTGATGTTTTCATAAATCATGGAGTATAATTTGGTTGGGAACACATTCAGTAGAATAGAGGAATATACGCTTTCCAGAAACTTTCAAGGTTTGACCATGTCATGCATGGGAAATAGTTTTAAGTGTGGAATGAATGTTTGGCTGATTGAGTTGATCAAAATAAAGTATGGTTTATTCATGAATGTTTGAAATATATGATAGTTGCATACCATGGAGGCAATACACCATTTATTAAATATGATTTAACTCAAAAATTTCTTAAAGCTACTGTGATTAAAAAAAAATAGCATGGTACTGGCAGTAATAAAAACCCAAGGTTCAATGGAACAGATTAGAAAATGCAGAAACAACTCCAAACATTCAGCTAACTTACCTTTGACAAAAGGACCAAACACCTTCACTGCAAGAAAGCCTCTTTATTAATGGTGCTGGAAAAACTGACTTACAACATGTTAAAGAGTAAAACTAGACCCATGTCCATCACCATACCCTAAAGTAAAATAAAATTGAATCAAATATCTAAATATTAAAACAGAAACTCTAAACTGCTGGAGGATAGGATTGGTAGAAGTCTTGAAGACATAGGTTCAGGCAAAGACTTTATGAGCAAAACCCTGATCACACGGGGAAATGTTACAAAGAATAAACAACTGAGATCTCATCTTACTAAAAGTCTTTTTCAAAGCAAAATAAATCACCAACACAGTGTAGAGACTCGGCACAGAGTGGCAAAGTTTTTTCCCAGTCATTCCTTAGATCAATGACTAATATCTAGAATCTATAAAGAACTGAAAAGAATCGGAGTCCCATTGAAAGACCTATTTAAAAATGGGCATCTGAGATGAATACATACTTCTCAGATGAAGAATCACATATTACAAATTACTGTGATTAATGTGGTAGTGTGGGTAATATATGAAAAATGTTCAACTTCATTGGTCATTCAAGAGATGCAATTTGAAATAAGGCTGACATTTCATCTCACTCCAGCAAAAATGATTTTTATCAAGAAATCAACTGATAACAAATGCTGGAGTGACTGTGAGTTTAAAGGAGTGTGTCTCCACTATTGGTGAGAATGTAGACTGGTGCAACCACTGTGGGAATCAGTGTGGTGATTCCTCACAAACTTGAACTAGAGGTTTTATTTTTTCTAGCTATTCCTCTTCTTGGTGTCTTTCAGAAAAAATTAAAAGCATCAAACCACAGTGATATATGTACACCCATATTTATAACAATGTTTAGCACAGTCGGTAATTGCTAAATCTAGGAAACAGCCAAAATGCCCATCAACAGACAAATGGATAAAGAAAACATGTTTTATCTGCATGCTGGAATACAACTCAGTAATAAAGAAGGATGAACTTGAGACATTCCTAGGTAAATGGATAAAACTCTGGGTCATACTCTCAAGTGAAATAAATCAGACACACATGTGTAAATATCTATATTCTCTGGTGTGAGACACCAAAACTTTAAATGAGGACCAAAATGCATAATAGGTATTGTGAAAGGGAAAAAAATGTTCAAATGGTAAGGGAAACTAGAGGGTGGCAAATGGGAAGGGAAGGAAGAGCGCAGAAAAAAAGAGAAAAGAAAAAATCAAAACAATGTAAATAAGGAGCGGAAGAAGAGATGGGAGGGGAGGACAATGGGTAAAAAGAAGAACCAAGATACACCGTGTACAGCTACAAACTCCCTATGATAATGTAATCATTATCTATCTATACCTAATATGTACCCATAAAATTAATTTGAAAAGAAAACAACAAATTTATTGATATATGCAATAATTATATTTGCCCTTATTCTAAAATATTTGAAAAGAGACGTCAAAGGTCTGATATCGGCAAGAAAAGAAAGTGAGGGCCAATATAGAGAAAATACAATGCTCTTAACCTTTGGAATCTCTTACTGTGACAATTTGTGAGCTGTCCCCTCCTTTCCCTCCTCTCCTTCATTTTTTATTAAGTAAAAGTATGAAAAAGATGCAGAAATTTTATACTTTCCAAAGAGGGTAGTACATTTTTTGAAAAAAGAACTGTTTTACATTTTAATAATTTTTATTATTTAATAATAATGAGCTTTATATTTTTTGGATCAGAATAGAAATCTATCATAATTTATCTCACTTATATTTGTATTGGACAGTAATTGTAATTGCTGACATTTACTCAGTGCTTAATATATGCCACATCCCTGTTCTAATCACCGTACATGTGCTAATTTACATAATCCTCTCAGCCATTCATGGAATAATTATTACTTACTGATTACTTTTATAACTTTATGTGGGAGACAGTGAGCACGGAAAAATTAAGAGCTTTGTTAGTGTCACAAAACTGACAATGAGGAGAGCCTAGACTCAAACCCAAATAATCTGACTGAAATTTTAACCACAAGAGTACATTGCCTCTCTGAATATACTTCGACACGGCTGCCAAAGATATTAACTAAATAGAAAGCAAATACAATATAGTTCTTCCTACCAACAAATCATCCCATAATTTTTGTGTTCTTAAGAACAACTTACATGAATTGTAGTTTAATATATTTTAAGGAATCCTATTGCATTTCATTAATTTATTTGGATTTTTTTTACAAATAAAATGCATCTAATGTGTTTTTGGATATTTTGAACAATTCCAGTAGGGAAGTTATTCCATTTCTATTTCAACTGAAGTAAAGAAATTGCCAAAATAATATACTTAACTATAGGTTTCAATTTTATATTAAATTTAGTCTTTTATCCCAGCTTGGAAGATCCATGGTTAAGTTTGCATAATTTAAACAACTAACTTTTAGCATTTTTAGTGTTCATTTCAAACATCATTAAGAGACTGGCTTGATTTTGATGCATTTCTGTCTGGCTTGTTACTTGTTTTTGTTGCTATTCTCATTCAATACTGAGTGCATTTCTGGCAGCCTGTGTGGGGCTGAGTAGTTCATAATCTGGTGATCACTCAGTTTTGTCAGCTCTGGAGTGGAGATGGTAGTGAGAGTTCATAGGGTGTAGGAAGGATAAATAAAATAATGTGTGTAGGACAATACTGTTATGATCATATTACTGTCTCTTAACACTGAATCTTGTTCATATCCCTGGTAGATTTTATTAAAATAAAATATTGTGTAAACCACAAATTGCTTAATGGTGTGATTTTAATCATAATAATGTATATGATCTTCTTGTATAAATTTTTCTAAAATTTTTGACTGACCCATATCTGTGCACTTGTAATTCTTTGGTTTTGCTTCTTGTAGCTCAATTATGAATGAAATAGTTCATTCATATTTGCTCCTTGTAGTTCAGTGAATGAGAAGTATTTTGCGGGGACATGTGTAACATATTTGAAATTTTAAAAAATCCTATTTTTTCTTTTCATATATTGTTATGCTTCTTAAAGGATGGTTCATTATAGAGGATTTTGGATAATGTGTTTTGGAAACTAAGGGCAAGATGGCCCTCTTAGTCTGGGCATAGTGGCACAGACCTGTAGTCCCAGCACTCAGGAGGTTGAGGCAGGAAGATCACTGGGAGTGCAAGGTCAGCCTGGGCCACAGTGAGTTGAAGGCCAACGTGAACTACATAGAGAGAGAGAGAGAGAGAGAGAGAGAGAGAGAGAGAGAGAGAGAGAGAGAGAGAGAGAGAGACCCTGTTCATTCTGAGTGTATTCTGATTAGTGAGATGATAGAATGCTATTACTAAGTAACATCAAGGTTCAATGCTAATGAATGACCTTTCAGTTCTCCGAACTTACGTATGCATATTATGAATATTTTTCAGTTTTATTTGCCATAAGATGTGTCTCTGGTTTATCTCATTTGACTAGTGTTACCTGGTTTTCAGTTTCCTTTCATCAGCTCTCTTCTCATCTCCTGTGTCAACAGCCAGAACAGGTTTAACGGAATGTAAGTATGAGCTGTTTGAGCTCTGGGGAGCTCTCATGTTTTGATGGATTCCAAAGGAGAGAAAGCCAGGAAATTGGTAGATGCATTTGGTACCAATGTGATTGTCATGAACTTACATGGAATTGGTGTAGTAAAGGTTCCTTTGGAGAAGAAACTAAGCATTGTTTATAAATCGCATTTCTGACTAAATATCGCCTTTAATACTATCTAATGGCACCATTTGAATTGTAGATGTTTTGAGGTTTGTGAATATTTTAATAAAAATATGAGATGTATTAGAGAATCTAACAAATAAGTGTCTGTTTTGCCATACCTTGGTGATTACTGTCATGTTTTATGTATTAGCTGGGTTGTGCCCACATAGTTGCATATCATTGCATGGCTAAGATGACTCTGTAATTCTCAGGCATCATAAGACATTCTGGCACACAAAAGTGTGATGAATGCCGAAGGGACAGACACCTTTTCCTGTTTGGCAGCCATATGTGATTGTTTTGTTTAAATTCTCCAGACCTTAGATATATGTCTCACCTGGCAGTGAGGCAAGAAGGAAAATGTGTTTTTCTTTGAAGTAGTTGTGTATTTAGATAGAATATTTTCCTAGGTGAGGAAGAGGGACATTTGGAGATGAACTAACCTCTGACACATCTTCATAAAGTTTTGGGGTATTATGTGGAACTCCAGGGTTCTTTAGTAACATACAGAACTTTCACATTACCCACTCAACATCCTTAACCTGTTTTAGGCAACTGGGTGGAGGTCCAGATAGAGAGCCATTGTTTAACAATGGTTATTTTTTCTTAGTTTCACTAGATTTATACTTGGATGTCTCATGAAATAAAAATTCAACTGAAATTCAACATTTATTGGATACAAGTCAATAATTTTATTGAACTGTATACATTTGGAAAATAAAACAATGCATTAAATAGTAATTTTGAACATACTATAAAAACTGTAGAAAGTGCTTAAGTTAAAACTTGAAAGCTGAATGTTAAGCTAAAATTTAATTTTTAAAAACTAACACAACCTCAAAATTTTAGAAAACTGATTTTCTCTTTTTGCAATAAATAATGGCAAAGACATTGTAGCAAGTGAATTTAAAAGAGCTCTTCCTTATGGGAACTCTTTCAACCTTACATATATTTTGCAATAAAAATTCAAATAAAGTAGCGAATAATTAATCACAAACTACATTAATAAGAACCGAAAGACTATACTTTTTGGAAATTATATAAAGAAGTGAAGAAAACATTAATGGAATCTATAATGAGAATGTAACTTTCTTTTTTTGAGATTTAAGACTTTATAGGCAGTCACTTTAGGGAAATGGATGGTGAAATTTTAAAAGCTACAGAACAAATTCATGGCCTTGTAATTTTCTGAGAGTACTACTCAAGCTGCAGCAATTATTTTAAAAGATTATTGTGAAATGTGTGGAACCTGAAGACTACTTGGTGACTTAGCCATCTGTCTATGCATGGACTGTTCACTCAATCTAAGTGTTCTTTCCATGCAGCCTCAGCATGGAGACACTTGTGCATTACTCACCCCTCAGTCACAGTATTGGGATGGCACCCACGATGAGGACGTGCTTAGGTTTATCCCATAGGTTCTCAGAGCCCTTGAAAGTTTGAAGGAAGATCCTCAAAACCTCATCTAAAAGAACTGCATTTTCTCAGGCCCATCCTGGTTTTAGGTAAAGTTGTACAAATTTTACAGCCATAGATACACAGTATTGTCCTGACGATACTATCTCCAACTCAGAATGATGTAATACTTCATACTCAAAATGACAGCCAACTTTTTCTTTCAACTATATATTTTATTCAAAAAAATAAATCTTAACATTTATCCCATAACTTTGTCAGGGAATTTCAGTCCAGAGCAATGATATTTTTCCTTTTACCTTTGTAGGATGTTTGTGTCACTGTTGAATCTTAGCTATGTGCTAGGTATGATTAAAAATAATAATACTGATTGCTAACAACTTTTATTCTTATATTCAGATGTAAAATTGAGATTCAATCCAATTAGCTAACGTCTTCAAATTGAGAAATTAGAAACTTCTACTTTGTGTCTAGGTCTGTCTGACATTGTAGACCACAAAGATTTTAAAAATAAGAGCTTTAGGGTTAGAGGACACTTTAGAAGAGTGCATAACAAGGGAAAAAATTAGATATACTAGCATGACTAGTTTCATATAAAATGAGAAACTTTTTGAGAAGGGAATACTTATATTTTCCAAATTTTTTTCTAAATATAATATTCATATAAGAAGCTAGCTAACATTTCCATGGTTTTATATTCTGCCCTATTGCCCACATAAGGATAGTTTTCTCTAAATTCATGTAGTCTATATGTAATATTTTAAAAATATGATCTCTCTTTAGAGAGCTTTAGACTAAGAAGAACGAAGCGGAGGATTTCAGTGGTTTCTCAGATACCCCGTTCTACACACATATGTAGCTTTGCCCTAGCACGTCATCTCCCACCACAGTGATACCCAGAACAGGGGAGCAGGTGAACCCGGACTCCAGCTGCAAAACAAAATAAATATCTCCTCTTTTAAGTTCATTTGGAGAGAGAAAACATTAAGATTAGCTAATATTAAAAAAGAGCAAATTGGAAAACTAACTGTTCAATTTCTAGACATACTATAAAGTTACAGTTAGCAATTCAGTCTATTATTGTGGAACAGAGAGCCTCTCAATGGAACAGAAAAGAGTACAGAAACAGACCCAGATGTATACAAGAAATTTATCTTTGCAAAAGAGTGAGAGGTGCATAATGGAGCAAGTATACTCTTTACAATAAAGGTTGCTGAAACAACTGGACAGGCACATTCAAAAACATCAATGTCAATTTCTGTATCTATTTCAGTTTGTACCCTTTACCAATATGAACTCAAAATGTGCCATACACCTAAGTGTGAAGTTCAAAACTATAAAACACCTAAAAATATTATAGGGGAAAAATCTAGAAAACCTGAAGTATGGTGATAGCTTTTTAATGAAAGAACTGACAAACAGAATTTTAATGAAATTAACATTTTTGCTTCTGTGAAAGATGCTAAAGACTGAATAAACACATAAGTCTAAGCTAAAATAATTTCAAAAGGGAAATTTGATAAACAGCTATTATCCGAAATATATGAAGAACTCATAAAATTCAATAATAAAAAAGTGACCTTATCTTTTAAATGAGTCAAAGACTTTGACAGCTTACCAGAGAAGATATATAAATAAACATATGTGAATGTTTGGCAAATAAGCACATGGAAAGATGCTCCACATCATCAATTTGGAAGGAAATTCAACTTCAAAGAACTTTAAAGTACCATTAAAAGCCTAGCATGAGAATAACCCAAACCTAAAACACAGACAATATCAAATGCTGGTGAGGGCACATTTTTGCCACATGGTTCAACAATTAAGCATCTTTATATTTATCAAAAGGAAATAAATACTTATGTTCACGCAAAATCCTTTATGTAAATATTTATAGCAGCTAAAACTGAGAAGTAATCAGGATGTTCTTCAGCAAATGAATGGATTAATAAACTCTGACATATCCAAACAGTAAAATATTATTTAGTGCTAAAAAGATAGGAAATATCAGTTGATAAAAATAGAAAAGCCTCAAATGTATATTACTAAGTAAATGTATTTATGACATAGGTCAATCTGAAAAGTCTGTGTACTATATGATTCGAAATTTATGATACTTGAAAAGGTAAAACTCTAGAGACAATAAAGAAATTAGTGATTGCCAGAGACAAGGACTGGAAAACTCCATGCAGAGAGCATGTTTAGGTTAGTGAAAATATTTTGCATGGTACTCTAGTGGTAGATGCATGTCATTATATGTTTATCCAAACTCACAGAATGAACAGTGCCAAATGGAACCATAATATAAACCACGTACTCTGGAAGGTACACCATTTATGGCAAAGTGTCATGCTGGCCAGAAAGCAGAGAGAGAGGGGGGGAAAGCCAGGGAGAGATATAAATACACCTCCATGTCAGGCCTCCAGGGACCTGCCTCTAACCAGTCCCTACCTCTTAGCAGAGAGTCAGCCATGGCACCCCATGATCCAATCACCTTCCAAACGCCCCACCACTGAATGCATGAGGGATTGGCGGGGCATTCTAGATCTAAACCATAAAACTATTGGTTTGTTTTTCTTTTAATATAAGCAGCATCTGTATGATGTACTCTGTGT
>PVJX010035492.1:0-18212 GCA_004027295.1 Dolichotis patagonum | reverse complement strand
TCACTGGGCGCAGAGGCCAGGAGAACCAGAATATGTGCAGGAGAAGCAAACATCCTTGCACCTGGGCACCCAGACCTCCTCAAGCCCTGGCTCCCACCCTGCTGCACCAGGTGGGGACCTGGGCCAGCCCCTCTCTGTGGTCATATCCAGCAAGCTCTCGGCTTCTTCTTATCCCCAGTTCCAAAGGTCCAGCTGTGGACCTTTAGCATGAGCTGAGGAAATCAAATGAAATGCGGTGCAAACTCCACACATTTTCACTGCTCCTGTTCAGTTACCTAATCTGTAGGGTGGCAACAGTGGTAAAGGGAGCTTTCCAGTGAAATGAAGTATTTGACTAATTATTTAGTAACACTAATAACTCAGTAGCAGCATTTAGTCTGTCTTCTAACAGCATTTAAGTGGTTTAGCTGCTAGTTTATTTATTCCTTTTAAGAACCCTAAGAAAATCAGCCAAGTGTGATGGTCCATGCCTGTAATCCCAGCATTTACAAGGTTGAGGCAGGAGGCTCCCAGAATTTGAGGCCAGTCTGGGTTACACAGCAAGTTCAAGGTCAGGCTGGAATGAATACACAGTGAGACTCTTGTCTCAAAGAATGAAAAAAAGAACCCTAAGAAGTGGGTACATTCGTTTTCTCTATTTTGCACATTACAAAATTAAAGTATGAAGCTATAGTAATCTGCCCAAGGTCACCTGGGAATGAAATCTGATGCCAGGCCTATGAGGTCAACCATAACACATAAGACGATACAGACCGCAGACACTTCTCATCTTTTCTCCAGTTAAGAACTACACTGGCTGTTTTTTGCACTGCCTGCTTTTAGAAATTTAGTAGTTTGCATTGATTCCTGATATTACCCAGGGATACCTGACCAGTTCTGTAAACTGGGGCATGCGAATAGACTGTGATTCCTTTTCACATAAAGAGCCCACAAAAGGAAGATTCTGAAAAAGGCTGGTCAGAAATCCAAAATTAATGCTTAAAAGAAAATGAGAAAACTGGAAAGTACTTACTCACTGAATCAACTGGTGGTTTTAAAATGTGTCTTTCAGTTGGCTCTAGATTTCTTCCCTTGATAGAGGCCCCTCTGGGCTGTGGTTCTGAGCTGCAGGGGGCCTGGCTCCAGGGTAAATGTGTTCACCTCTGGGTGGTGCTCAGGCTAGGGAGATGATGCCATTTCCGGTGGCATCTGGGGCAAATGACAGGAGCAGTGGTAACCTTCTTGCTTTAGGAAGTGGAAGAATAATGACTGACCTGTCAAGAATCTGGCATATAAAAGAACACGAAGGCATAAGTGAAAACAAAAGACAAACTTTTTGAAATTTGGCTCTGAACTTTTCCCCCCACAATTTGGATATAACTCATCTTGACTCACTTTGTTTTTCTTTTTAACAACACAGCTCCTCAGCTCTTATTCTTTCTGGTAGGGTGCCTTCCAGGCTGACTGTGTTGTTGGCAGGGGGAAAGAGGAAGTGGAAAAGGAAAAAGAAATGGGGAGATGGTAGGCGGAGAGAAACCTCACTCCTCATCCTAACTGGTGTTAGACAGCAGCACCTTGCACATTAATGGTTCGCTAAGGTTTCATATCCTGTCCCTAGACCCTTGCTGCTGGTGGAAGCACAGCCCATCCAAAGCTACAGGAAAATATGAGTCTGAGGCCATACTGCAAACAGGCCCAAGCTAAGGCCCTTGGTGAATAAGGTTAGGGGCGCAGCTGCGACAAATCTCTCGTGCTTCCTCTGGGGTGACCCACTGGAAACCAGGGGAAACCAGCTGGTCAGTGGAGGGCCATGGTGTGCTTAGAAGGAAGTGTGCCTCTGGTTGAACAGATAAACATAGGCCTTTGCTTTTTGTTTGGAATGATATGATTTGTGAGGGAAAAATTATCACCTCCCCTATAAATACCAAGATGAAAGAGAAGGAGGAAATGAATCAGAAAAGAAAAAATGAGGAAGTGAAGTTTTAAAAACAGCCGTTCTCAAAACAGTGAACCTTCTGCAGGTGTTTTAAACACTTTAGGGCAGAGCATTTCTCCAGTGCATTATTATTTTTCCCCTTTAGTCCTGAGGCTTGAACTCAAGGCCTTGAGAATGATAAGTGTTTTACCATTTACATATGAGCCTCCATTATATTAAATGATTTTAAATAACTAAGGAACAAGACTAGTAGACTTTAGAAGAGTCCTGAATTGCATCCTTGCATACTATTTTTCTGTGTTTACTACTGTTTTCTGTGTTTACTAGGCTATTTAAGTGAGCTGGCCTATAAAGTGATGTAGTTGTCTTTCTTCAAATAATATTATTTCCCTTTATAGTATCAACTACTTATTGTGTGCTATAAAAATGAATTCCACATTGTTTTCATCCTGTTGTTTATAGGCATCAATCAAATGAGTTTGTAATTTTTTCCATAAATTTTTGTACAATCATCACTGTGTCTCTAGGAAGTGTTTCTGGAGTGTTAGTGCAGAAGTGCTAACTTTAGTGTTCTGAAATTTAAGGGTGACACACTCCTATAAACCCAGCACTTGGGAGGCTAAGGCAAGAGGATTGCCATGAGTTTAAGGCCAGCCTGACCTACTTGGTTACACTGTGTCTCAAAAAAAAAAAAAAAAAAAATTCAGGCTAGTATACTCCATAAATTGGAAAATCTGCCATTTTTGATCCTTGCAGCTCTGTAAATGAGTTGCAAATCTTCCTGGTGCTTTGATTCCAGCTTCTCCATGCATCAAGAGAATAGAATATAAGAATAAGCTAGGGAAGGATGGCTAAAAGTTCTGGGATCATTACATAATAAGAGAACAGAAAAGCTGTAATAATACAAATGATTATGCTTATACTCTTTAAATGTAAAATAAAGCTGTTTGACATTGACCAACAGATGTTCAACTGATTTTCTTGCTTACCAGAACTTCTTACATACATTTACATATATAGAAGATCACCTGGACCAGAATGTTTCTCCTTGAAAGAAGAGTAATTACCTCTATTTTGGTTAAACCTGGCCCTATTTCCATGTATTGATATGTACAGAGCTGGCTAGGCCTTTTCCTTATCCCCTCAATCGGTTTTAAGCAAAGAAAACCTGTTCATCCCAGGCACCAATGTGTAGTCTTTGAAGCAATACAACAGGTCAGTGTTGCCCAGTCCCATAAATCCCAAAAATCATGTGTGAGCCAGGTGGGAAGGAGAGCTGCACTCTACAATGTCGCTGCTAAGATAAAAGGCTATGACGTCTCAAGGCATAAAAAATTACACATCAGAGCTGAAGCACCAATTCCAAAACATTAGATACTACCCAGAACTGTGTTATGCAGATTACTCTTTCTGCGTACCCTTCTCTCTGCATGTTGCAGAGGTGATTTCAAGTCTCCTACCTAGCCCAGCTCACAGCATTCTCGTACTTCCCACCACTCTCACAGTCACTCATCCTCAAGCCACTCCCTTTTTCATGAATTGATAAAACCCTGGGTCAAGGCCTTTGTTCCAGTTACCCATCACCTTAACTGTACTTAGGACCCCTTGACTCTCTCAACTATAAATACGCTTTAGTGTCTTTATTCTCACCATGCATCACACTGGTAGTAGTAGATTGGAATTAACTTGCTAGAAGTTATTCCAATAACTTTTCTACGGGATTACAAATATAAGCTTCCTGGACTGCAATTGGGTTTGGGAAAGGCCCTCTATGTGTAGACAGCGATTTTGCTATTCTGCCTACTACTGCTAGTCTGGCTCCCGTTCATATTCCAAAGCTTGGTGAGCTTTTTTTTCTTACTTGCCATTCATGATATTTTTCTAAAGGATAATGACAGTTTACAAGTATTTTGTACCTAAAATGTGCTTTCTCACAAAGATCTCCTTTCCTAAAGTAAAACAAGTGCTGTTATTTTTACTCCAGATGGTGCTGGTGAGCGAGGGCAGGGTTGGCACTTGGAGCCACGCTGGTAACTCCACAGTGTGTCACCTCTGCTCCTTTTCTTTTTTTTTTTTTTTTGGTACCGGGGATCGAACTCACGACCTTACGCTTGCCAGGCAGGCGCTTAAGCCACTGAGCTAAATCCCCGGCCCTCTGCTCCTTTTCTGTAAAGGCTAGACAGGGTGCATGGTCATTATCATTGTTATTATATTATTTTTGTTAATTTTTAGAAAGTAATTTATGCACATGACACAAAATTTCAAAGGGTACAAGAGGAATGAATAAAAAGTAGACCCCAGCCCTTTGGGTTTCCAAACCCTTTCATTTCTCTTCTAAAAGGAATACTGTCTGCCACTGGTTTCTGGTCTTTAGTGCCAGAAATGTTCTGTATAGATTCTCCGTATCTCTCTGCAACACCCTATTCTCCCTTCTTAAAAATCGGTTATTACAAGCAGTTGTCTGTGTAATATAAAAATACCACTTAGAGGTTAAAGTGCAGGAATTCTTTGGTAAACTGATCATATAGATTGTCCTAAACATACATTATTTGAAATGGGGTAGAAAACCCATTACTCACAGCAGACTGGACATGAGTCAGGCAAAGCTGGCCCTGCAGTGATGCTGCGCTGTGACTGATGTAGGCCTGTGGTCTATCTTGGGAGAACATTCACAGGTTGCTATGGATGTGTGACACTGTGACATGGGACTCTAGTCCACAGTAGCCTATCTAGAGAACACAGGCTTGATATGCACGTGTGATATAGTGCTTACATGTCCATTAATGGCATAGGTTGAAGCAAAAACTATTAAGTGTATGAAATAACTAGACTCTGAGATCCTCTGGCTGTCTGGCTTTCAAACCAGCAGATTTGAGTTTAAGACCTGATTTGGTAACTTCTGGTTACATGACCTTGGCAGTCACTTAATACCTCTGTGACTATTTTCTCACTTGTAAAATAGTAATAATAACAGCCAATGCACGAGGTTAAGGACTAAATGAGAAACTCAGGTAGTTGTGTCCATAGGAATGTATGATAAAAGATCTATACACCATTAAGCATGGCCCTCTATTATCTTTCATTTAATAAATAATTGAGATAAACATCCTAGGTACTAGGGATAAAGCAATGGATAAAGCATTTTAAAAAAATCCTTTGCCTTATACAGTCTACCTTTAAGTTGGAAACGCAGACAAAAAAAATAAGTAAAATACTATATAGGATAAAAGCAGAAAAGTATGAATGCTGGACAGGGTGGGTAAAAGGGCTGTGAGTTGGTATTTTAAATAGAGTGGTCTAGAAAAGGCTTTCAGAAAGGACGGCACTAAATCAGAATCCTGAGGGGTACAATGGGGTGAACAAGGCATGGTGAAATCTGGCAGAAGGACCCTCCATGAATGAGAAGTAGGAAAGAGGCCAGGCTGGCGTGAACAACAGAAAAACACAGGAAATCAGAGAGGAAAGGGGAACAGATCATGGATCATTGAAAAGTTTTTCCTTTGGGAGCCACTGTGAAAGCCTTGAGCAGAAAAGTGACATCATCTCATTAATTTTAACTTGCTCACTCTTATTCCATTGAGAATATGACTATGGGACAAGGATACAAGCAGAGAGACTATTGAAAAGGTTGCTAAATATTACAGAGTTGCAGCTTGAACCAGAGTGCTATTAACAAGGAATCAAAAGTAATATGATTCTGGATATAGTTTGAAGATAGAGGCAATAGAATTTTCCTCTGGAGTTGAGTGAGATATGAGAACAGAAGAGGAGACAAGAATGCATCCATGAGTTTTGGTCTGAGCAATAAGAAGAAACCATATATTTACTGAGATGGAGAAAATTTGAGAGAAACAGATATGAAGGGTGAAGGTCAAGTGCTTGATTCTGGGCTTACTGGTTTTCACATTTTTTACACATCTCAGCTGAGATATTAAATGGGAATTTGTGTATACAAATCTCAAGGAATCTAGGCTGAAGACAACAGTTTGGTTCTGATGCCAGAAGGTGAAGCTGGTGAAGAAAGGAGGCATAGGAATTGGGCCCTTGGGCAGTGTGAAAGAATTGAACTGCTGCCGTTCTGAGCTGAACAGAGATCATGTTAACACTTGCCCTCTGTGCTTGTGTACCTGCTTCAAATGTATAATCAAGGGCTGATAAGGCTCAGTAACCATAGCCACCGTCCATAACTCCCATCATTATTCAGACCTCTTCTTGACAAGTAACCGAGACCCAGTGACCATAGCTGCAATCCATAGATCTTAATCGTTGTTCAACTCAGTACTTGACAAACAAATTGCAACTCTCTGTAAGTTCTCAGGCTCTGTCCTGGGCAGACAGCCACAATTCCTTTGCACTGAACTTTCCTGTAAAGTCCCATTGTGACTTTTTCTTTCCACAGCCCCCCCTTTATGCCCATGACCCTGTAAAAGATCTTAGAGCCTGTACAAGAGTACTCAGTCTGGTTGTAAGTGCCAGAGGCGCCCTTCTCAGGTTTGTTCTAGAATAAACCTGTACTGTTGAGCTCGTACTTGTTTCTTTCCTTTTTTCCTAACACAATGCAGCCAGAGAAGGTCCGGAAGATGAGAGGGAATCTGTGAAGGATCCCAAGAAGGCAGAGTGAATGAAGTAGGAAGATTAGGAAAGTGTAGGGTCCCAGAAACCAGGAGGAGAAAGTGTTTGAAGGAAAGACCCAAAAGAAGGTTGTTTGTATCAGAGAAGTTAACAAGTCAAATGAGATGTGTGACTGCTGGCTGTGACATGATAGAGTAGTGGGGACAAAGTACTTAGAATAACTCAAGAAGGAATGGGAGGAGGAGCAGACTATCTTTTTCAAGGAGTTCTGCTACAAATAAAGGGCAGCTGAGAATGGCAATTCTGCTGCATAAGGAACAGATTTGTAAGAGTTTTATCTGCTTTTAAGATGGGAGCAATAAATAGTGTACTTATAGGAACAATCCAGGAAACAGGGCAAAGTAACTGATGATCAATGTCCGTGAGTTGATAAGAAGGGGTGAGACCTAGTGCCCCAGAGAAGGGGTTGTCTTTGGAAAAGAACCCATTAAGGTCATCAACTGAAAGTGAACATAGAGGAGATGGCATTAGAAGGAGGAAGATGGAAGGTTGGTATGGATGTACATTAATGTAGTATTACAAGTTTATAATTTAAAATCATGATTATTTTGAAACCAAACACATAAAAGCTACATATTTTAGTGAAAAATATTCTAAGTGTAAGGAAAATGATAAGGTTCTCTTAATAACAACAACTCTTGCTAGTTCCAGATTGATTTAAGTCTCTCTCTCTCTTTTCTTTTCTTTTCTGAGACAATGTCTTGCTATGTAGTTCAGGATGGCTTTAAGCTCACTATGTAGCCTAGGCTGGCCTGGAACTCAAGGCAATTCGCCTCAGCCTCCCAAATGCTGCACCACTACATCTGATTTACATTTATCTTTGTGAAAGCCATTATCATTTTATCCACATTTTCTATTTTAAGGAATGTGTTTATTTTTCTTTTCTTCATGGATCAAACTGCTACAAATGGGTAAAAAAATCAGCTCATTATAGCTGGGGTTAGTGGTGCATGCCTGTAATCACAGCACTCAGGAGGCTGAGGCAAGAGGATCAACATGAGTTCAAGACCAGCCTCAACTGCATTGTGAGACCTTGTCTCAAAGAAACAAAAAATATGTCAGCCTGTTAAGTATTCACATATAAATTGACGTATTTCGGCCAGCTGATGTGTGTTTGTGTTCAAATCTATGCTTGGCTATCTTACAAATGACTCAATTTGGCAAATTACAAACATTATATTTTTTTGTATGACTTTAAAAGCCTACATGTTTTTGATAATTTTTCTTTAAAGCATTTGCATTTAGAAGTATACTTAAAAATGAATAATCTGTTTTTATTTGGGCATAAAGTTTTTTTTTTTTCTGATAGGATAGTAAGAGTTTTGACATTTTGAATGAAAACTTCTCTTGAGCTCAATTTAATAGAACTAAATTCTGTATCTGTAAATGTTTTGTGTTGTTGATCAGCAAGGCTGGAGTTGTTGGAATTTGGGAGGTTGGAGATTAAGAAATGCTAAATCACTAGTTTCATTATTCAAAATGCATGGAAAGAGAGAAGCACATTTATTTATTTGTTTGTTTATTTATTTATTTATTTATTAAGAGAAGAATTTACTGTGAGGAAGAAAGTTTCTATCCAAGAAGGACAGAAGGGGCCCTGTTTGTTTGTTTTCATTTTATTTAATTAATTAATTAATTTTTTTGAGACAAGGCTTTACTATGCAGCCCAGGCTGGCCTTGTACTCACTACCATCCTCCTCTTCCTCCTACCTCAGCCTCCCAGTGCTGGGATTAGAGGTGTGTGCCACCACATCTGACCCTGAGATGCATTTACTTTTGTCTGCATTTCTTAAACCTTGCTACAAGCTTACTTTGAGTCCTTACATTCTGTACGATGTCTACAATCGTCCGCTCCAGTGTAGCACAGTCAGTCAGAAAATAGCCTGTGCTGGCTGAAAAGTTGAGTTTGCTGTTCCAAGTTCTTAACCCATTAGTGCTGTGATTTCTTGTTTGTTTGTTCGTTTTGTTTTTTGAGACAAGGTCTCACTGTGTAGTCCAGGCAACTCACAGTGACCCTGCTGCCTCACTTTTAAGTGTTGGAATTCCAGGCCTACGCCACTGTGCCTAGCTGAGTGGTATGATTTCAGGAATGATGCTGAACCCCTCTGGGTCCATTTCTAGTTTCAAAGATTAAATATGCAAAGTGCTAACTAAGCACAGTTTTCAACATTCAGTAAATGCCTAGCTCATCTAGGATTCAGAATATACAGGAATCTAGTTTAATATGACTCCAGCTGTCTGGGGTGGAACCACTGCTTTGCCCACCAGGCTGTCCTGGCACACATCTCGAACTCCACAGACAAACTGAGTCGTTAGGATATTCAGTTGACATGGGGTGCTGGCCACCAGGTGCTGGCCATTGAGGCTGACATTGTTCCTGACACTTCAAGAAAGGCTGTATACACTGCTGTTGGTCCCACTCAGCACAGAAGCCCCTGCTTCCTGCCCTGGGCCCCCAGGCCCTGTGTCACTGCTATCCCACATTCTCTATGTCCCTAAAGCTCCAGAAATTGTACTCTGTATTCTATGCAGTCTGGATCTTTCTGCCTGTTTCTTTGCTTTCGTAGTCCTTTTTCCTACACTGGCACTAAGATTTTCTGAACTGGTATGTATACATCCATGCTTTAGTAGCATAATACTTTAAATGACAAAGCACAGAATGACATGTAAGTGGTGACAAGTTGATGGGCACACAGAGCAGCCTCTGCAGGTGGGAAGAGGATGACAGAGCTATCTTGGGGCCAAACTAAGGCTCAGGGAGGGAGGCCAGGCACCAGTCCTGGGCTTACCCTATAGGCCAGGCTTTTTGGACCCTGGTCCCATCATTCTGTTCAACAGTTCCCCCACCCCACCCCCCTTTTTTTGGGTAAGTTGTAAGCCTTTTCCCACAAATAATACTACAAGAGAACTGGGTCTTACATTATGTAGCAATATCCCTCACCTAAAAATATTAAACTTTATTAGAAAAACTCCAGACAGTCATGGTAGTGTATTTGGGAAGGAGGCTAAGGCAAGAAGATCACCAAAAGTTTGAGGCCAGCCTAGGCTGCATAGTGAGTTCAAGGCCAGCCTGAACTACGAAGTGAGACCTTGTCTCAAAAACACCGAGAGAGAGAGAGAGAGAGAGAGAGAGAGAGAGAGAGAGAGAGAGAGAGAGAGTTTCCGTCCTTTTCTCCCTTACCAGTTCAGAATTAGGTCTTCATTCCCTTACCAGTACAGAATTAGGTCTATTCATATTGTGTGCCAAACAGACCTTCAGAAGATTTTTCATCTTGAAAATCTGAAACTAGGCTATTGAACAGTTTCTCAATTCTTTATTCCCCCATGCCTTGATAACTTTCTATTTTACTGTCTAATTCTCCTATGTTCGTTCACCTAGCTACCCTGTTCTTCAGAGTGTGGAATTGTCAAACTTAGACTAGTAGTTCTCAGATACTCTATGTGACACAGTTTATGTTCTGTCAGATGACTTAGCTATTTATTAGTTACAACAAATTTCCTCAATTCATGGTAGCATAAACTATGCAAATAAAAAAACCCCTCATTCTTAGACCTAAAAATACTAGGTCTCAATCAGCAGAAGCTGACAAAGAATTTTCCTTTATCATTTATATTCATTATCTGCATTTAAAATTGCTTTCTTTAAAGTCCCTTCAATTTTAATTTTTAAACCTGTCATACTTCAGGCCTCTAGCAATACTACCATCAATTTTAAGTCTGGATATTCAAAAATTTCATGCTTGTAAGTGGCATTATGAATTAACTGAAACAGTGGTAACATTATCTTTGCTGGAATAAAAATGCTAACCCTTTACTTATTTGTATGATGGGATTCCTGATGTAATAGGGTTTGTTTTTTGTCTTTTTGGGGCAGGGTCTCACGCTATGCAGTTCAGGTTGGGCTTGAGCTTATACTGTAGCCTACACTGATCTTGAACTTGCAATGATTCTCCTGCCTCAGCCTACTGAGTGCTGTGATTACAGGCCTGTGCCACCATGTCTGGCTGTAATAGCTTTCTTTTTTGGGGGGAGGGGATTGAACTCATGACCTTGTGCTTGCCAGGCAAGCACTTGTGCCGCTGAGCTAAATCCCTGGGCCCTGTAATAGCTTTCTTAATTTTTAAAATTATCTGAAATTTAGTTATACCCCCTTTATAAAGAAAAAGTTCTAATGTTATAAAGCAATGTTGACTGCTAAATTCCTGAATGTGAAGTTGTTTGTGTAGAAAAGCAGAAATAGCTTAATATTTTGGTATGTGCTAGTCTTCCTTTCTCCCTTCATCCAATAAACAGGTCCCTAGGGCCTCTCTCAGTCAACCACACTACTTGGCACTATTTTTTAAAGTACTCTGTGACTATATGTGGATCTAACTTAAAATAAATTCTTAATGAATTATCTTATTTTCCAAGCCCGTTTCTTTCTCTTAGCAAATGGAATTTTTATTTACGTGGTTGCCTCAAGACAGAAGTCATAAGATCCTCTGCAATTCTTCCTCCCCTTCATCCACAACAACAGAGTAAACACTACTTGTGAAACCAGACTTTGATCAGCCCACTTATCCCTGACAAGCCTTTACCTTGATTCCAATCTAGAATCCTGCCGTGGCTTCCTATCTCATCTTCCCACATGTTCTCTTCTTTCAGCAGCCTTTGCTCATCTAAGATGCAGATCATACTGATGTACTTTGCTTGACAGGCTGAATTTGACTTCCTCAACCATGGCAAAATGTTTCTGAAGATACTAGACTTTCTGCCTTTATCAGGTACATTAGCCACATCCAGAACAGTACCTCTGAGAAGCCCAAAGAACCCACTTGACCAGGCATCTGGATCCCCCAAGAGTAGTAAAACCAACCCTTATTTAGTACACCATTCTGAGCATTTTGAGTATAGTAACTCTTCCTACAAAATTGACAATAATAATTATTGTTACCATTTACTGGGAGCCTCATTTACATTTAGTATCAGTAATTACATTACTGTATCAGTAATTACCTTGAGAACTACCTTCAGAGTAGGAACAAGTGGCTCCAGGAGAGGAAACAGACTTCTCAGAGGCTCCAGGCTTGCCTCAGGCCAATTAACCACGTAGGAAGAAGCAAGGTCCAATCAACCCACCTCTGTCTGCCCCGTTCTTCACTCTTCCCCAGCGCCTCCCGGACTGCACGGTGCCCTGCCCACAGTGGTGACCTACACGGAAACTAAAGTATTGTGGTAAAGTCAGGCAGGCTGTTCTGACCTGTTATTTGGATGGAAACAGAGGGTGAAGCTAGGTGGACTGAATGTGACTGCTTTGGTTTCAAGTCCATATCTGGGGACAGCAGCCTGAGAACTGGGGTACTGACTCAGGACCCGGGGAACATTTCTAACATCTCATTTACTTAAAGCTTTATTACCATTGCTTATGTGACTGGGGGAGGGGAGCCAATACACTGGGGAGTTTCAGAAAGCTGCCTTGGCTCACAAAGTCTGAAGGAGAAACTGTCATTCGCAGAGCTTGATTAACCACAAGACTGGTATTGTAAGAGGAAGTAGGCTGAAAAAAATCTGTAACCCTGGCCTGTCATATGCTTAGTTTGTTAAAGAAAATGACTGAAGGAGCACATTATTTCTTTAAATGGAAAAAACCCAAGCGTAAAAAGCCCCAGAATGTTTTGTCTGAATAAATTCTCCCAGTAGACGTCATGGCCTGATGCAAGGTTTTTGGGTTGTGGCTGTGACTGGGGAAGGGAAATATACACCTATGTGCTTGAGAAAGGAAGATGGCCTTATTGTCATGTCCCTTCATACTTGGGTCCCAAGGAGGAAAGAGGCAGGAAGGGAGCTCAGTGAGCCTGGCATACTGTCACCAGTGCTAAGAGGAGCAAAGGGGAGCTGGAAGATCTGCTTGGCCACCGACAATTGGCAGAAGCATCTCTGTCCTATCAAGAAGCAGACAGTGCTTCTTCAGTGGTAGTGGTGGGGTGGCCTCAGGTAGCTGGAAGGCCTGGCCCTATAGCTTCAGGCTGCCCTGAAGTGGTGGTCAAGGCTTCGTCTTTTAGGGCACTAATTAAGTACAGTTTTGACTCTCCTCCGTGCTACCAGATGAGCCCAGCTGCCAACTCCCCACTTCATCTCAACCCTCCTCACAGGCTGTTCCAACCATTACTGATACTACCCTAGGAGTTTGTTTTATATATTTGTGATCAGACTCTACAATAATTTAGCCTTCAGTCTTAACCTTCAAGCCTGGATCCCTTTATTTTCTAGGTGCTTTGCCTTTGGAGCTCATTTTAGTTCTTGATGTCACGAGAGTAACTCCACATGCTCCTCTTCTAATAAGATTTTGGAACTATCTGTTTGCTAATAGTCCATTCAAAGCAAAGCCCTTTCCAACCCTGGCAGTGTGATAGCTGACTCTGATGCCTGCACACTTAGCTCTAGCTTCAGTTGGATGAGTCTGTCAAAGTCCCTATTTGGAGCCAAGCTACTTATGGGGAAATCAGACTCCGGCTAAGTCATTTAGTCACTATTTATGATTCTAGGGCACAGAATAGTGGAAATAGAGCAAGACCCTGACTACATTCTGCTTTGTTTCTTTTTCAACTACTACAAGGTCAATCCTTAAAAAACCTAGGGTTTTTTAAATGAGCAATTCATATATGAGAGGCTGAAGAAAGTAGAAGAAACTTTTGCCATGTCTCAGCAAGCTGAAGGAATGCCTTCAGGATATGGTCTTTCTCTTTTTTACTTCCTCCCTCTCTCTTTATCTTTCTTCTCCCCTCTCTCTGTTCCTTTCCTCCTTTTCATGAATAACAGAACCAAAAACTGTTGGCTAAATTAGTTTAAGGTTACAACATCTGCATATAACTTCAATGACAAGAAAAATTAAATGATTAGGGAGGTAAATGAGCTACAATGTTCAGATTCTTTCATGGGAAGCATCACTGAATATATAGAATTCACTGCTAAATTAGAAAGAACTGTAGGCTCATCTGTAGAAGTCAGATTATTTGCAGACAATGAGGTAGGTAAATTTGCAGGAACAATTAGGAGCCATTCAGAGCTTTTACTTTTAGATGCATGACCTGCAGGTAGTGACAAGTTAGAGACAGTAAGAAGCTAGGACCAGGAATAAATTCAGTGTCCCACACACCTCAAGAACATCTGTATGTCTACGAACCTGACCAGCAGTTACACAGTCACATGGCCAGAGACCAATATGAGAAGTTAGTGGGTAAACAAGCAGGGTCTGTTCTTGGCATATAACACTGCATGCTAAACATGGACAATCAGTCTTCCATTGCTTAAGACATGGCATATTTTTTTGTTGAAATTCTTAAAACCTCTCATGACATCTCTTGTTTTGATACTTTTCATAAGTACATAGTAAAAGAGAAATACTTTTCTCCAAGGAGACAAACAGAAGCAAAAAGAATGGTGGTAGAAAATGAAACTCAGTACTCAGCCAGTGTTGGAGACAAGAGGGAGCAGTGAGGTAGCAAACTGGAAAACCCACGTGCCAGGTAAAGGAGCAGCAGCTGCTCTGCTCTAGTAGGTTATAGGATGAGGAAATACAGCTCCAGTGTTATCAGACAGCAAGTTTTGAGAAGAAAAAGCTGTAGGGACAGATTTTTTGAGCTATATCCTGATTTCTAAACATTGGTTCAATACATATATACAAAACAAACAAGCACCACGTAAACCAGGCAACTTTGCTCCTTCAGTTACTGGCTTGCACTTCTGTCTACACAGTAAAGGAGTTAAATTTGTGCAAATATCTGGGAATCAGGGACCATATAGGACCAAGATGAAATTGGGGCCAGGGACAAAGAGAGGCAAGCAGCAAGTACTACAGAATCTACAAAAGGGCTATAACTGGGAGAATTCTGAAATCACCTTTGCCTCAGGAACAGACTCTTTCTTTTAGCTGAAGCAAAAACAAGCAATGGTTTCCCGGGCAACATCCTGTCAGACACAGCCTGGAAGCTCACATGGCTCTGCAATGCAGCATCATAACTCTGGCCTGGTTTGCCAGAGTCATTCCCAATCCAGGAAGGAAGCTGACACGGCCTGTTTGCTCCCCACAGCAGCAAATTTTAACCCTTCTACTAACCATGAGAAATTCTCAATAAATTCTCATTTCCTTATCTTTGTGGCACATTGAAATCAACTTATCAAATCCTGGATGCCTCCTAAGTACCCTTTAGGTGTTATTTTATTTGACTTGTGGTCCTTATGATGAATACAGATACCTGGATGTCTATGACACCTACCTATTGATAGGGTAGTTGATCTGAATGGCTTTTAATATTTCTTTACAATACAGCAGAACTTAGCAGCTCAAATTTACACATACAGTTCCTCAAAGCTGAACCTGAAAATACTTGCTTCTTGTTACTCAGGAGCCTGAAGCAGGAATATCGTTGAACCTAACAGTTTATGGCCAGTCTGTCTCAAAACAATAAGAATGCCAATAAAATATGGTTTCTGTGTTAAGCAATAGTTAAAAAAAACTATACATATGGAAGGATCAATGACCATACTATCACACACACACACACACACAGAGAGAGAGAGAAACCATACTATCTATGACTTTGAAAAAGCCTTATACAGGGATCTAGGTTGACAGGATCACAGCCATCTTGATCATAACTGCCATTCTGCCTTCTGGTGACACTGGCACACATCCCAAACTCTATAGGACACACAAAGCTGTTAAGATACCCAATTAGCTGAGAGTGTTGTACTGGCCACAAGGCCCTAGACTGTTTCTTAAGTGACACTTGGCATGTTAATAGTGTTTGAGAAAGGACAGGTACATATACCTGCTTCTCATTTAGCATGGAAATTACTTCCTGCTGCTTTTGAGCAAAGAAAGCATCCAGTCTTGTTGCCCAAAACATGCTTCTCTTTTTCCCTCCTCCCTCTCTCTCCTTTTCTTTCTTCCTCCCCTTTTTTCTTTTTCTTTCTTTTTCTTTCTTTTCCTTCCTTCCTTCCTTTCTTCCTCCCCCTTTCTCTTCCTTCTTTTCTTTTTCTCTTTCTTTCCTGGCTTTGAACTCACTATGTATCTATATCTATCTATATCTATATCTATATCTATATCTATATCTATATCTATATCTATATCTATATCTATATCTATATCTATATCTATCTATATCTATATCTATATAGCTCAGGCTGGCCTGGAACTTTTGGTGATCCTCCTGCCTGAGGCTCTCCAGTGCTGGGGTTACAGGCATGTGGCATCACACCCAACACTTGTGTCTACAAATTCCTAATAAATTGCATTTTTGTATAATCCTGTATCTGACTGCCTTTTCCACTGGTTTCTGGGCCCCTTCTGTTTCTGGTGACCAGTTCTTGTAAAGTTTTTCTCTTTCTTTTTTTTTTTTAATCGGTACTGGGGATCGAACCCACGACTGCGTGCTTGTAAGGCAGGTGCTTATGCCACTGAGCTAAATCCCCAGCCCCTGGTGACCAGTTCTGACATACCAGGATGATGTTTTTTCAAAACACCTTGCAAATAACTTGAAACAAATCTCTATTTTTCAGAACACTAGGGAAATAGAATTTAAATTAATAATTGTGACTTTCAATTTATAGTATTCATGTCCTTTTAAAATTCTCACTTATTATTTTCCTATTTACTCTCTAATCATATGAAGTGAAAAGATTAGAGTTATTGGTCTGAGGAATGCTGTAGGCATGTTGCATCCTAATATCAGACATTTGGCAAAGCCCATCATTACAGCCTTAGCATTATAGTAAAGTGAAGATGAAGGTACTCATATGGGACAGATAAAAATACAGTTCAATGTGATCATAGTCCTCTACATTCAACTCTTACTTAGGAAGTATTTATTGAGCTTTTATTGTGGACTGGCACTGCCCGAGGTTCCATGAGTACAGAAGGGCACTGACTAAAGTAGAGATTTTAAGAGCACATATATATGTCATTTTTAAAGGATGATAAATGTGTGAATGGAGAAGAGATTGTAAACTCACTGGAAGTAGATACTGCAGTATTAAAATAATAAAATAATTTTGAAATTTCATAGATAAAACACATTATGTCTTTATATAGGATGATATACCAAAATATATTAATATTCTGTTTTAGAGCTGCTTTAAGTTTACAGAAAAACTGAGCATAAAGTTCTAATACACCCTTTCTCCTCTCCCTGAAATTCCCCTTATTAACATTCTGTAGTAGTGTGGAACCTTTGTTACAACTGCTGAACCAATTTTGAAGTACTACTGAAGTCCACAGTTTACAGCAGCGTTACTGTTTGTATTACAAAGTTTTGTGGATTTTGACAAATGTATCATAGGACACATCCATTGTATAGAACAGTTCTCTTCTTTGAAAATCTGTACTCCATGTACTCATCACATTTTCCTCCCTAAGACATCTTGGCAACCACTGCAATTTTTACTAAGGTTTGCCTTTTCTGGAGTGTCTTGTAAGTGTGATCAGACACTGTCCAGATGGGCCTTGATATTCTATGGTTCAACTTAAACTTTTTCACTTTTATGATGCTGCAAAATTTATACACATTCAGTAGAAACCACAGTTTGAATTTTAATCTTTCCAAGGCTAGTGTGATACATGATACACTACTCTTGTGATGCTGGGCAGCAGTGAGATGCAACTTCTGCTTAGCCCTGTAATCAGGAGAGTAAATAACCTATACTCTACGGGGTAGTGCATGGTTCAGCTATGAGGGTCAGAAGATCAGGTGCAACAGCTGCCTTTAAAAAAAATAAATAAACAGGGTCTTGCTATATAGTCTAGGCTGGTCTTGAACTCACTTATGTAGCTCAGGCTGGCATTGAACTCATGGCAATCCTCCTGCTTCAGCCTCCCAAGTGCTGGGATTATAGGCATGCACCACCATGCCCAGCAATAGATGCATTTTTGATGCATAATATTTTCATAATATTTTGAGATGTGGATCTATCATTAGTCAAGGAGCATAGTGTTTTAGATTGACTTTCTTAGCAATATGCATAAAAGATTAATCTAGCTCTTTTGTTGCTTGATAATTCATTTTATCACTAAATAATAATTCATTGCATAGATATACCATAATTTGTTTATTCACTCACTTTTTTTTTTTTTTGGTACCAGGGATTGAACTTATGACTTTGCACTTGCCAAGCAGGCACTTTGCTACTGAGCTATATCCCTGACTCCTTCATTAACTTTTAAAAGGGCATCTGAGTTACTGTCAAGTTTTAAATTATGATAGAACTGTCATAACATTCTAATGCAGGATTCTGTGCAAACATAAGCTTTTGCTTTGTCTGGATAAATATCAAGGAGTAGGACTGTTGGACTGTATGGTGAGGTTATGTTAAGCTCTTTAAGGAACTATTAGTCTTCTGAAGTGACTCTACATTTACATTTCCACCAACAATGAATGAAAGTTCCTGTTACTCCACATCTTTGCTGACATTTGCATTGTCAGTGTTTTGGATTTTAACCATTCTAATAGGGGTGTAACAGTATCTCATTGTTTTTGTTTGCAATTATCTAATGACATATGGTATTGAACATCTTTGCATATTCTTACTTTTCATCTGTATATCTTCTTTTAGTGAAGTGTCTATTCAGGTCTTGCCTTTTCAAAAAATGGACCGTTTGCTTTCTCACTGTTGGGTGTTAAGATCTTTA